>PVLC010016165.1:0-35959 GCA_004027655.1 Graphiurus murinus
AAAAAAAAAAAAAAAAAAAAAAAAAAAAAATAGGGCTGGGGGTATAGCTCGTAGGTAGAATGCCTCTGAGTTCAATCCCCAGTACCGCAAAAAAAAAAAAAAGAAACTTGCAGGCACTGAGCAACTTAATGAGACTATTTCAAACTAAAAAATAAAATAGGGCTGAGGGGTATAGCTCAGAGGTAGAATGCCCATGGGTTCAATCCCAAGTAATTTCCCTCTCCCCCGAGACACACACACACACACACACACACACACACACACACACACACACACACACAGATTCATTTTAATAAAAGGCTATCTTTGCTGACCTAACCACATTTTATCAGTTCATCTGTTTATTGACATTAGGGATGCTTCTACTTTTTATTATTGTGAATAGTGGTGCTATGAACATGGTTGTGAAAACATCTCTATCATACCCTGAATTATTTTGGATATATACCCAAAAGTGGGATTAAATGACCATATGATAGGCCTATTTTTATTTATTTTGTGTGTGTGAGTGGTGCTGGAGATTCTACCTCCGGGATAGAACCCAGGGGCATTCTACCTCCAATCTACACTCCCAGCTTACTAAGTTGCTGAGGCTGGCCTTGAAACGGTGATCCTCCTGTCTCAGCCTCCCAAGTACTGGAATTAGAGGCATGTGCCAGGATGCCCAGCTTTATTTTTAATTGTTTGAAATTTCCATAGTATTTTCCAGAGAGGTGATATCATTTTACAATCCCACAAGAGTACACAAGGATTCAAATTTATCCGTATCATTGCATCCCTGCCAACACTTGTTACTAGATTTAAACAATTAAAACTAATCAAAATGGCAGGGCATGGTGGCCCATGCTTGTAATCCCAGTACTTGGGAGGCTAAAACAGGAGAATTGCAGGTTCGTGGCCAGCCTCAGCTACCTAGTGAGGCCCTCCAAAACTTAGTGAGACCCTGTTTCAAAATAAAGAATAAAAAAATAGGGCTGGTGGTATAGTCCGGAGGTAGAATGCCCCTGGTTCAATCCCTAGTACTGTAAAAAAAAAAAAAAAACAAACCTAATCAAAATGTTAGGGCAACCCAAAATGGGACAAATAGTAACTGATTATGTGGGAAACATTATCATGCTAAAGAGAGAAAAACTATATAAATGTTATAATATAGTTCATAAGAGTGTTTCTCACAGGGGTATGGGCCAGCAATTCTGAAAGTATTTTATGTGTATACTAGCATTGAACATGTAAATAAATTGCAAGAAATGAGAGCTGTGTTTTTTCTATTCTTGAAGAAAGAAATTATAAATTATGAGAAGAATAAAATGAATCCTATAGTGTTGGAATAGAACCAGAGTTATCAATATAAAATCATATCATGGTTTTTAGTAAAGACAGAGAGAGAGGGAGAAAACAGTAGTTGAGTGTACATGTGTTGAGTATTACTTCTTTTGTGTAGTACTGGGGATTGAACCCAGGGGCATTCTACCTCTGAGCTATACTCCCAGCCTTACTTTATTTTTATTTTGATACAGAGTCTCACTAGGTTGATAAAGGTCTCACTACTAGCTGAAGCTGTCCTCAAACTTGTGATCCTCCTGTCTCAGTTTCTCAAGTACTGGGATTACAAGTGTATACCATCACATCTGGCATGTGTGATGTATTGTACTTGTGGGTATTTCTGAGCTCTATTGGCTGAGAAGGCCTAGAAGCAAAGAGATCCCATTCACAATGAACACGGCTAGTGCTAGAATCCAGATCTTGGTTTCTAAACACCACTTTCCAATATAGGAAACCAGGGCTTCTTGGAGTTACGGTTGATTCCAGAACTGGGACAGAGAAAATACAGTTTGGAGCATCTTGTGGAAATACTCAAAATTCTTGTCAACTTGTTAAAGAACATAAGAGCCCACCTTAAGGAGCTCTGAATGAACAAAACAGAAACAATTTGAATAAAACGAATGATAGAATTGAATGTTAACCTATAGAATAAATAAATATCAATGTGTCTGCGGGTATAACTAAATAGTCAAATAAGTAAATGGGGTAGAAGATATAGCTATTCCTCATAATAGCACTTAATAAATTCATAAATTTCTGAAGACAGAAACCATGCTTTTTCTCTTCTATATGCTGCTTCAAAAATAACTAGCTAAGTTCCAAGTAGTCAGCAAAGTTGGTAAGATCTCTTCCTTGACATCGAGTGCTATCAGGAACTTTAGGATATCAGAGGAAAGCAACTGTCAAGATAAATAACTTCTTCTGGAGTAATTTTTAAAATTAATCTATATCCTGAGTTTGATCCCAACACTGCCAAAATTAATAAATGAATAAAAATAAATCTATGATGCTTACTTTATAGATCCAGGCATGGTACCTCCGTGGGCTTGTAGCAACAGGACCTGTAGCTTTTGAACCTCGAGAAGCAAAGAAAAATAATCAATCAATCAATAGCTAATTATTCCTTGGTAGTGAAATTACTACAATTAGTAGTAGGGTAATTTTACTTGAGGCATATAAAATCTAAGATAGATGTTAAGTACTACAGAAGGCATCAATGAGGGTTGATTATTTAATGATAAAAAGATAATAAGCATTATATGAACACAGCTAGTTACTTAGAGGATGAAGAGAACCTTTCATCTAAGCATCTTGATGAACTTTTGCTGAACACCTATTTTTAAAAATGAAACTCAGCACTGGTGTAGGCAATGCAGAGGTATATGAAAATAAAATATGGTTCTTTCTCTTAAGGTTACATCTCGCTGAGGAAGATAAGACTATAGCCTGAAATAGTAGGAGTAATAAAAGACAGCCAATACTAAATTGTCAGGTATATTTAGGTGCTTCAGGGTTCTGAGAAGAAGTGGCCAAAGAAGTGAGTCAAAGAGAGAGCCTTCACAGAGATAGATCTGAAATCAGAGTACATATACAAGCATCTTCTCTCCTTCCCTCCTATGACAAAAGAAAAACTGTCCTTCCTCCTTGCTTAAGCTTTGGAGGTCTGCTCTTCTTGCCTCCTTATGAATCTTATTTGATTTGTTGTCCCTTCTCTCTTCTGTATCTACAACTTTTCCATTTCTATAGTATCCTTCCAATGAAGATTAAAATATGCTTAAGTCTCTCCCATCTTAAGACACAAGCACCCTAACCACATTTTCTATCTCTCTGGCCCTGTTTCTCTCTTCTTCTCCATGTCTAAGAGGGAAGACCACATCAATTGCCTCCATTTCCTTTTGGTTATATCTCACTTTGCTCCTCAATCTATTCTAATCTGATTTTTGCCTGCAATATTCCACTAACACAACTTGCTATGGCCACAAATGATCTGCATCACTAAAGCAAATGGGCACTTTTCAGTCTTCATTTTACTTGACTAACTGGTAGCATTTGGCTTACCAGACATCATACTTCCCTAGTTTTTCTTCTATTCTTCTCATTGATCTTGTCTCTTTCTTGCTTCATCTTTGCTCCACTTATACTTTAAAGGGTCAAGTCCCTAAAAGCCCAGTATCAGCTTTCTCAGTTTATAATGTCCCCTTAGATTCTCAAAGTCTTATCTCTGCTTGTTGTTTCAATTACCATATCTAAACTAGTGACTGCAAAACTTATCTCAAATTCGGATCTTTCTGAATTTTAGACCTTTATATTTAACTATCTACCAGACATTTCCATTTAACCAATATCCTCAATACTGGCCCTTTCAGTAAATATACAGTTCAGCATGCCAGAAATCTGAGTGTTATACCCTCATTCCCTTATCTAATTCACTGATTACTTTTTTCTGTCACCACCACCGCCCTAAGTCCAAGCCACGAGTAGCTCTCATTTGGACCACTGGAGTACCTCTGTAAATGGTTTTCACAAATCCCACTCTAGTTCGTCTATATTCCACTTCCAAATAGCAGCTAGGACACCTTTTAAAAATGCATATTATCAGCGTTAACACTCAGCTTAAACTCATTTTTCACATAGTCCACAAGTCCTTGATGGGGCCTTTGTTTTCCCTCTACTTTCACATTAGAATACTCTTTCCTTGCTTTCTACATGTTAGCCACAATAGTATTCTTGGAGTTCTTATTTCAAATACCCTATACTCTTCATTCATTCCCTTTCAGCACTTGCTATATGTTGGGCACTGTTTTAAGTGCTTAGTGTGAACTATTCATTTAATCCACAAAAATCTTATGAAGTAGATACTATATTTCCAGTGCAGATAGGGAAACTGAGGTACAGAGAATTTGCCCATGGTACATAGCTGGCAAGCTTTAGAGCCAGGATTTGAGCCTGGGCTGTCTAGATGCACTGTCAATGCTCCTCACCACAATATTTTGCTCTCATGCTATTTCTTCTCCTTACAACTCTGTTCCTTCTTTTCTACACAATTTATTCCTATTTAATCCCTCAGATCTCAACTCAAATGTTGCTACCTCATAGAAGTCTTCCCAGACTAGATATATAACAAAGAATCTGTTCTGTATTCTTATAGCACACTATCCCAGTTTATAATTACATAATATTATGTGATTACATGTGATTGTGTATTTATTGTTTATCTCTCACACTAGGCAATAAGCTCCATGAGGCAGAAACTATTGCTATGCTATGTATCCCAGCATAGTACCTTAGAGCACACAATACTGCTCAATAAATAGTTATTGTTGGAATGAATGAGCAAATAAGTGAATAGGAAGGAAGGCATTTTGGGGAGTAATAATAAACATAAAAAATAGGAGGAGAGAATTGCATACGGTACTTTATAATTCAGATTATACTGTGGGAAGATACATTATTTATATTCTCTACAGTGATCCCTAGGGAGGAAAGAAAGAAAGGAGAAGGTAAGAGAAGAAAAGAGATAAAATGAATAGCAGCTGTCACTGAGGAAGGGAGGCCAGTGAGGAAGAGAGCACTGAACAGTTGGGAAACGCTTGATTTCTAGTATAAAGAGCACTATACCCTGGAAGGCTAGAAAATGTGATCCCTTTATACCTGTATCAATCTAGTTCCTACCTTCTCAGCTTCTCTTCTAGGGCTACTGAGCTGTTACACAACCAGTCATATTTATACCACCACAAATTCATGCTTGTGGTCAGCTACCTCTTCCATTTCTCCTGAGAGTGATTTCCAAATTCTTTAACAGGTCATTTAAGAAACTTCAGGATGGAACCCCTACCTATCTCTCTTGCTTCATCTCTCACTGTTCATTTCATTATCAGTAAAAGCCACAATCTTAAATTAATAGCAAACATGTTAGTAGGATTTACTTTAAGAATTCCTCATACTAACATAATGCTCACCCAATTATCTCTAAACTTCTTGTAGAGGAGAAATTGAGAAACAGAAGCTCTATCATTATACACATATACTTGCAACTTTTCCTATAAAAATTTAAGTCCTGTATACCTGTTGCTTAAGATGATTAAGTTCAGCTGTCTGGGGATCAATATTAATAACAGGTTTGTTCTTGATTTTTCTTGCTCTGTCAGCATAGCGAAGGGTATTTAATGTTTCCTCTAAATTGGAGTCAGCAGGACTCACACAGGCTATCATAAGAGTATGGCTATTACCTCCTAGAGAATCTGAAAAAGAATAAAGCACAATGGAAGGAAATGAAATAAAACAAGCAGAATATAAGCACAAGCTATCCATTTGGGTTGGTGACTTCAAACTCAGTTATAAGAAAAAAATTCTTAGATACTTATAAATTTCCTATTTGTATGAATATAAAACACTCAGATTTCTGATGTATAAAATGATATTGCTTTTAAAATCCTATTGCATGTGTCCCTATTCTCAAGACAAATTATGATTTCAGCAGTTAGGTAAAAACAACTAGCGCCTAGCCCAGGTAAATTTGGGGTCACTATTAAATATTCTTAGGATGCCCCCCTCTAGGTGGATTTTAACTCTCCAGACACTCCAGAGAATTCTGCTTATTAGCGCTATCAAATGAAGAAGTAACAATGTTCATTTTCAGGTGCAAAGTACTAAGCACAGTTGGTACTCTACAACTTACTTGGCTCTCACAGCCATATATGAAGACATTTTTCCATTATCTTAGAAACCTGACTGCCAACAGCTCTCGTTCCTCCTTATCAATTAGAGAGCTGTGTATGTGATAACCCAAATAGCTAGGTTTTTACCTGTTTCTTCTTTGCCTTCTTAGTACTATTATTATGAGTTGTTCTCTCTTATTTTGGGAGTACTGTGGGCTTACCTTGAAGTAGTCGAGTCAACTTGGAATCTCTGTAGGGCACAAAGCCACCCTTTTTATCATCTCCAAGAGCACTGATTACATTTCCCAAGCATAGGAGGCCTCGGTTAATATTAATACCTAATACCAGGAAATAAAATTAAAATTTGCTATTTAAATCACCTAACATATACCAACATTGCTTTTGAGAAACAACGACAAAATAAAGAATCCATAGAAATATCGTTATCAACTGTAAGGGAACAATACTGTTCGGTTTTCTCAGAGTGCCCCTTTATGTAAAGTTCAAAGGACAAAGGCCCAAATGTTGGGTTTGCACAATTGAATCCTTTGGTACTTCTTGGCCTTTCCCATGGAAACGAAGCAGATAGACACATAACTATCTCTATGACAACAACCATCTGTATAGTTATTTACTTTTTAAATCTGCTATCACAATCCTTAAACTAGTGCTGTGAAGTTGGATGATTAACTATTTTTTTACAATCTCATTATCATTATTTTTACTATCCTTCACATTTTACAGATAAGGAAACTAGCTCTAAAATTAAATGGCTTGCCTAAAGTCAAACAGCTAGTAAGTGGTGAATCTGATATTCCATTTTAGGGTCTTAGTCATGTCTTATGCTCTTTCTCTATACCACACTAGAATATCTTTCCTCTTACTGCTTAAAAAAGGTAAAGATCTGCTGTGCATGGTGGCCTAGGCCTGTAATACCAGTACTTGGGGGGCTAAGACAGAGGATCACAGGCTCAAGAACCTAGCAAGACCCTGTTTCAAAAACAAAAAATAAAAAGGACTGGGGGTGTAACTCAGAGGTAGAACACCCCTAGGTTCAATGCCCAGTACCATAAAAAGGGAGGGAGAAGATAAGGATTCTTTTATACTTTGTTTCATTCTGAAGTTTGCTTTTCAAACATTATAATAATCTTTGGGATTCCTCCGAAGGATCTGACTTCCCCTTATTACTATGGAAAGGCTATATAATATACTGGTTACGTGGATGGGCTTTGGTTATCTAACTTAGGTTCCAATCCTGGCTCTGTGTCACTGACTACCTATATGGTCTTAGGTAAGTTTCTCTATAAATGAAGCAAATCTATCCTCTCTCTTTGGGTTATAATAGGAATTAAATTCATGTTGGAAAAAAAAATTTTTTTTTGTGGTACTGGGATGGAAGCCAGGGGCATTCAACCTCCAAGCTGTACCCCCAGACCTATTTAACTCTTTTATTTGGAAATAAGGTCTCACCAAGTTGTAGATGGTCTCACAAAGTTGCTGAGGCTGGCCGTGAACCTGCAATCCTCCTGTCTAAGCCTCCTAAGTGTTGGAGTTGAAAGCCTGCACCACCACATCCAACAAGATCCCATATTTTAAGTTCATCTCTGACTGCATCTTCCATGGATCCTGTTCTTTATTGTAGCTACCGATTATTTTCAGTAGATTAGCCTCTTCTGAACCTTAAACTACCTATTCTGAATCCTATGGCCAGACATTTCATTTTTGCATTCCTAAGTCTCACTGGACCCATAACCTGCCATTCCTACTATAGGTTAAAACTACTGTGTGTGTGTGTGTGTGTGTGTGTGTGTGTGTGTGTATCTGTAGGCTGCAATGCTGAAGAAATTATATAACCAAAAAAAAAGAAAAAAAAAAAAAAAAAAGAAACCTGGATCCATTATAAACTTGCTATTGACCTTAGCTGAACTCTTGGTCAATCTTTTCTTCCTCATTCCTACTTGACTAAGCTAATCTAATTCACCATGGCAGCTATTCTAAGTACTCTCCATTTCAAGACTGTAAATCTACCTTCACTTTCCATTAGTAGATGATTTTACCAAATACTTTATAGGGACTAAAGTTATCCACAAGGGCTCCCTAACCTTCCTTCTCCTTACCTCACAGTTTTTCCTTTGCTATTAGTCATTTCTTTGTCCTTCCCCTTGTTTCAGAAGGAACAGCTGCCTTTATTTTCAAGGCGCTGCCTTTTGCCTCTGCCCATATTTCTATTCTCTTAATTTTTTCTGGACCCAGGAATCCTTTGATCTTGCACTTCCTTTTAGACCTTTTATCCTCCCCTCACTAATTCCTTATTTTCAGTCTATACACATGCTTAAGTCTCCCCAAGACAAAACAAAAACAATTTCCATAAGCAACCATATCTTTCTTTTTCCTTTTATTGCCAATTGGAAGAGACACCATTTTGCAGAGCCATCTATCCTGCTCAGGAAGAAGAGCCTGCTGAGATTTATCAAATCTGCTTGCCAATACCTATACTAATCCCTGTATTAGTCCTTTCCTTTCTTTTCTTTCCCTTTTCAGCCAATGAGAACATTGTGCCATCCTGTTGGCCCTTATCCCACAAGGATGTAAAGGAGAGGCTACTGAGGTTTTTCAAAGCTGCTGAGCAAAACTTCGATCAATAGTTGCATATAAGAATAAAACAAAATTCCAGATGAACACTGAGAAAAATCTATGGCTAATATGAACTAAGCAAAACCACAGACTTAAGGATAAAGTAGGCATTGTTATTTGTTTTTCTTCTTTAAATGAGACCTGGGGCTTTGAAATAGAAAGGAATTAAGGGACATGACTGTCTCTCTAGAAAGAAATAATCACAAAATACGATTTGATTTTCTGTTAAGACATTAAAATAAAGTTCTTGACAAAGATTTAAAAAAAAACATGTTTGCAGAGATTTATAAGTTCTGATCAAGGATGGCTAGGGAGAAAAATACCCAGATAAAATTATATGGCCAGAGTTCTTTTCTCTATAAGATTGAGCACAGATCAAGCAAGGAGAGTCAAGAATACTGTTCAGTGCTGTTGGGTGCTATGGCAACAAATAAATAATAAAGGAGAGATTTTTACATTAAAAGGGAAATATAACATCAAAGCTACATAGAGGCACATTACAATGGGTTTCACAGCAGAATAGAAAGGTGCATTTGTAACGAGGGAGAAAAACTAGGTAGGAGGGAAATGAAATTGCTCTACATGCAGTAGCTCTCAGCTGGGGGCAATTGGGCTTCCAAGGAGAACATTTGCCAATATCTGGAGACATTTGGTTGTCACAACTAGAAGGGCAACTGTGTGTGCTACTGGCACCTAGTGGGTAGAGGACAAAGATGCTGCTAATTGTCCTAAAATGAAAAAGATAGCCTCTTCACCCCAATAATTTGACTCTGTCAACAGTACCATTGCTAAGAAACCCTGCTCTCTTTATGTATGAGCCCAAGGCAGGGATTAAGTACACTAGAGTGAAAACTTGAATATTATAGTATAGACATGGCCAGCCTGGTCAGAGAGAAAGGGAATACTACTGAAATGGATCATAAAACGTAACAGAGACAACCACTGGGCAGGAACAGAGCAAAGAGGGCACTTGATTAGGAGACAGAGAGCCTTAGTTCAAACTCTGCCTCTGCTATTTACCAATGTGTGTGACACTGAACAAGCCACTGTAACTTTTCTTTATCCATAAAATAGGGGCAATACCTACCTCACTCTCATGGGAAAATGATACAAGTCAATATGATCTGTGAAAAGATATCTACCATAAATTATTATTAACTGAGTAATGTAATTTAGACAATCTGGATATTTGCTAAGTCACATTTGCTTTTAGCCTTAAAAGCAGAATAACTGATAAATCCTTTGTATACTCTGTTGACAAGTTCTTCATCCAAAAGTTACTGTAAGTAGCCGGGTGTGGTGGTGCACGCTTGTAATCCCAGCATTTGGGAGGCTGAGACCAGAGGATCTGGGTTTGTGGCCAGCCTCAGCTACCTAGTGAGGCACTCCGCAACTTAGTGAGACCCTGTTTCAAAATAAAGAATAAAAAATAGGGCTGGGGGTAGAGCTTGGAGGTAAAATGCCCCTGAGTTCAATCCCCAGTACCACAAAAAAAAAGTTACTGTAAGTGATGAAAGAAATGGCTGCTTTGATTATTAAGTGGAAGCACAAGGAATAATTGTAGAAGTAAAATTATGGAAATGTGGTTGTTAGGGACAAAGAATCCTGGATAAACATCAGTACTCTAGACTTTAAGAAAATAATCCCCCAAATTGAGAAAAAAAGATAGTTGAGATCCCAAGGCCAGAATGTCTATAGGGCAAAATAGCAAAAGGATGAAAGGCATTCAAAAAATAAAAGTATAATTATTTATACACAATTTATTCCAATAAAAAATCAAGGTAGCTACACAGAAATGAGCTCATACATAAAAAAGAACAAACCAGGCACACCTATAATCCTAGTAATTGGGAAGCTGAGACAGAAGAATTGCAGGGAAAAGGCCAGCTCGTGGTACTTAGTGAGATCCCATTTCAAAATAAAATAGGGCTGGGATGTAGCTTAGAGGTAGAATGTCCCTGGGTTCAATTCCTAGTACCATAAAAAAGAAAAAACAACAACACAGTGATATGGGAAATTCTGCTCAAATATAGGAGACTGACGACCATCATATCTCTCTTCTCCCTACTATGACATCATTAAAAGGAAAAAAGAAGCCAGACACTGTGGTGCATGCCTGTACCTGGAAGGCTAAGACAGGAGTATTGTAGGTTAGAGGCCAGCTTTATCAACTTGGCTCAGCAGTTTAGTGACTGTTTCAAAATAAAAATTAAAAAGGGCGGGGGGCGTAGCTCATAGGTAGAAACCCCTGGGTTCAATCCCTAGAAACACACACACAGAAATACTAATCCACAGGATCATGGAGCATAAGAGAAGAATTATCAGTAGGCTAGAAGTTTCAACATATTTCTAGAATACAGGTAGAGGAAATGATAACTTTGCAAGATGGATGAAGCTTCAACCGAAAGTGCCTGCAGAGGGACAATAATAACAATGATTAAAAAAACAAACAAAAAAAGCTACATTTACATAGTTTACTATATTCAGGTACTATTCTAGGTATTTTATACATATTCTCATTAAATCCTCAGAGTAGCCCTATGAAGTAGATATTATGATTATCCCTGTCTTGACAGATATGAGAGTTGAGGCACATAGGTTAGGTAACTTGCCCAAGGCCACACATTCAAATGTAGGTAGTATGGCTACAAAGTCTGTGGTCTTAATTTCTATCCTGTATGGAAGTAAGCTAATTTGCTGACTTAGGGGCACCAAGTATCATAGAAGGAGAGACCTGGGGCTGAAAAGAGATGTTTGTTAATTTATATATAGAACTTTTTAATTTATTTGTTTTGGTGGTATTAGGAATTCTACCCTGAGCTAAACCCCATCCTTGTTTTTTTTTTTTCAGTACTGGGGATTGAACTCAGGGATATTCTACCTTTGAACTATACCCCCAGCCCTATTTTTTATTTTATTTTATTTTATTTTATTTTTTTTTTGCGGTACTGGGGATTGAACTCAGAGGCATTCTACCTCCGAGCTATACCCCCAGCCCTATTTTTTATTCTTTAATTTGAAACCGAGTCTCACTAAGTTGCAGAGTGCCTCACTAGGTAGCTGAGGCTGGCCGCGAACCCGGATCCTCCGGTCTCAGCCTCCCAAATGCTGGGATTACAAGCGTGCGTCACCACGCCCGGCTTTATTTTTTATTTTGAAACAGGGTCTCACTAAGTTGCGGAGTGCCTCACTAGGTAGCTGAGGCTGGCCACAAACCCAGATCCTCTGGTCTCAGCCTCCCAAATGCTGGGATTACAAGCATGCACCACCACACCCAGCCATCCCTTTTTCTTCTGAGAAATTTCTTGCTAAATTGCCCTCAAACTTGTGATTGTGCTGCCTCAGCCTCCCCAGTACCTGGGATTATAGGCATACGTCACTGTGCCTGGCTATATATAGAACTCTTGAACTCTCCATTCTCCTCTCCAGAATCATGAAACTACTGTGTACCTATTCTCAGTCATTCCCCATCTACTTTATGGGATATTCTTTCTATATTCACCCACTAAATGTTGGTATTCTCTAAAGGTCTTAGTATAGACATCCTCCCTATATGATCTCATCCAAGCTGAGAGTTCTAATACATATCCTACACTAACAACTCCCTAAGTCTGTATCTCCAAAAGAGACCTATTTCCTGATGTCCATACCTATGTTTAGACTGTTTACTGAAAAACTCCACTGGGCTAGGGCATTGCACAGGAACACTGAACTGAACAGAATTTATCTTCAGTGCAAATCTAGTCCACTTCCAGCACTATTCCTTTTCATTATCTTACCCTGTAACCAGACACACAAGATATGCTTCAGAGAACTCAAGTTTGAGGCAGCCAGCTATGGTGGCACATGCTTGTAAATCACAGTACATGTGAGGCTGAAACAGGAAGATCAAAAGTACAAAAGCAAGCTGAGCGTGGTGGCACATGCTTGTAATCCCAACATTTGGGAGGCTGAGACCGGAGGATGCAGGTTTGCAACCAGCCTCAGCTACCTAGTGAGGCACTCTGCAACTCACCGAGACCCTGTTTCAAAATAAAGAATAAAAAATAGGGCCGGGGGTATAGCTCAGAGGTAGAATGCCCCTGAGTTCAATCCCCAGTATCGCAAAAAAAAAAAAAGTTCAAAGCCAACCTCAGCAACTTAGTGAGACACTTAACAACTTCACAAGGTTCTCAGCAATTTAACAAGACCATTTGAAAATAAAAATAAAACAGGGCTGGGGGTGTAGTTCAAGGTAGAATGCCTCTGGGTGTCCAATCCCCAGCACCACAGAAAAGAAAGAAAAAGAAGAGGATAAAGGCATCCTATGCAAAGGAAATAACATACCAAGGCACATGTTTGTGAGAGAACTTTATATATTGAGGAATTCCATGCAGTTCAATACGAGTATAATGCAATTCTGAGATGGAGAATGACAAGGAGGGCAGAGGACAGTTGAGACAGATCATAAAGAGCTTCATATATCATGCTCAGGTATCTGTATTTATCTTATAGGACAATGATTTTCAAATTTAATGCCTCAGAACATTAGCGATACTTTAGGGATCCAGAGAGATACTTCAGAGTTTCTGCATATATAATTTGGATTTTGTTTTAAATATCTTTTTTATTGTGATAAATTATACATGACTTAAAATTTACCATTTTAAGTAAATATTCCTCAGCTTACCATGGGGTCATATCATGTTAAGATTCATTGTGAATTAAAATTTTTTTTTTTTTTTTGCGGTACTGGGGATTGAACTCAGGGGCATTCTACCTCCGAGCTATACCCCCAGACCTATTTTTTATTCTTTATTTTGAAACCGAGTCTCACTAAGTTGTGGAGTGCCTCACTAGGTAGCTGAGGCTGGCCGCGAACCCGGATCCTCCAGTCTCAGCCTCCCGAATGCTGGGATTACAAGCGTGCGCCACCACGCCCGGCTGTGAATTAAAAATTTTGCAAGTTGAAAATGCATTTAATACACCTAAGCTAACAAACACCATAGCTTATCAACACAGTACATTGTGGAGTCTCAGTTGCTTTCCCTTGTGAGCATGTGGCTGATTGGGAGCTGCGGCTCACTGCTGCTGCCCAACATCACGAGAGTATCATACCACATAACTGTTACTAGCCAGGGGAAAGATCAAAATTCAAAGTAGTATGGCTTATATTGAATATATATCACACACCAGCGTTACGTAGGGGTACATTAACATTGCACCTATCACCACTATTTAAAGTTATTTTAGCCAAGCATGGTGGCACACACCTATAATCCCAATACTTGTGAGGCTGAGACAGGAAGATTGAAGTTTCAAGGCCAGCCTCGGCAACTTAGCAAGGCCCTCTGCAACTTAATGAGACCTGTTTCAAAATAAAAAATAAAATAGGTCTGAGGGTATAGCCTGGAGGTAGAAGGACCCAGGGTTCCATTTCCAGTACCACAAAAAAAATTATTTTAACTAGTTTAGCCAGACATGGTAGTACATGCCTGTAATCCGAGTACTTGGGAGGTTGAGACAGGAGAATCATAGGTTCAAGAACAGTCTCAGCAGCTTAGTGAGACCCTGTTTCAAAATAAAAAATAAAAAGAGGCTGGGGTATGGCTTGGAGGTAGAATGTCCCTGGGTTCAACCCCAGTGTCACACACAAAAAAGTTATTTGTATAGACAGATCATCTAGAGATGTGGACTAGGGATTTGAGGAAAGAGAAAAAATTACTTTCATTACACTGTACTTTTTGTGTAGTACTAGGGATTGAACTCCGGGGCATTCTATCTCTAAGCTACACTCCCAGTCCTATTTTAAGTCTTCCTGTCTCAGCTTCTCAAGTATTGGGATTACAGGTGTGCACCACCATACTCAGCTTATCAAGGAAATTTTTGAAATTCAAGTTGATATAAAGAAACTATAAATAGCTATAAATCCATCCAGGCATGGTGGCAGGTTCAAAGAGTAGCTGGCAAAGATCTTCTCCCATTCTATAGGCTCTCTCTTTATACTCTTGATAATTTCCTTTGCTGCACAGAAGCATTTTAATTTAATGTCATTCTATTTATTAATTCTCATTTTAATTTCCTGAGCTTTTGGTATCTTATTGAGGAAACAGCATTGGAGGATGTGAAGTGGCAAGGACTGTCATACATTGGAATACACACTGGAAAACAGTTTAGAGTATATGTACACAATGACCTAGCAATTCTACTTCTCTGGGTATATACACAGAAGACTCATACATATACATCAGGATACATGAACAAGGTTTATATGAGCAATGTTGATAATAGCCCCAAACTCAAAACAAATGAAATATACATCAATAGCAGGAAGAATAAATAGTGGCATAGTCATAAGATAGAATACTGTACAGAAATGAAATGAACTACAGCAGCTATATGCAACAGAAGAATCTCTCAAATACAATGTTGAGTGGAAGATGCAAGACACAACAGATTATATACAGAATGATTCTGTTTATATAAAGCATAAACATTAACAAACTAAATGAGATATATATGCAGGCAGTACTGCTATGAAGAAAAGCAAAGGCGTCACTATCACAAACATCAGGAGAGTGGCTATCTGGAAAGGGAAGGAAAGGATCATAACCGGAGAGGGGTACACGTTGGGTGTAGAAGTGTTTTGTTTGTCAACCTATGTGGTGGTTACATAGGTGTTCAGGTTACATTTTTTTTTTTTTTAGTACTAGAGATTGAACCCAGGGACTCTACCACTGACCTACATCCCCAGTGCTTTTTATCTTTCATTTTGAAACAGGGTCTTGCTAAGTTGCTGAGGCTAGAACCTGCAACCCTCCTGTCTCAGCCTCCAAATTACTGGGGTTACAGGCATGTGCCATTGCGCCCAGCTTTATAATTATTTTTGAACTATATACATGATTTATGAAATTGTCTGTATGTATGCTATATCTTACCAAAGAAATGAAACTAAGAGTGAATCACAAGTGTTGCTAAGCAGTGTGAAGTTTTGTGAGGAGCCTGACTCCAAAGGTAGCAGTTACAGAAAGAATCTGGATCAAAGGAATTTGGGTGCATATGTTCAACAAAAATACCTGTACAAAAATATTCATAGCAGCACTATTCATAAGTATGATTTATAACAGTCCCGAAATGAAAATTACCCACATGCTCATCCAACAACAGAAAAGATAAACTGTGTTGTATTCCTCAGTGAATACTATATGAAATGAATGAACTACAACTACATGCAATATTATGGATGAATCTCCTAAGTATAATGTCAAATCAAGGTTACTAGACTTAACAAAAAAATACAGAATATCTGGTTAAATTTGAGTTTCAGGTAAATGAAGAATCATTTTTAATATAAGGGTATCCCATGCAAAATGATGTGTCATGTATCTGAAATTCAATTTAGGCTAGGCGTCTTATATTTTCTTTGGAACCTTGTATTGAATGAAAGTTGCCAGACACAAAGAAGTCCATATTATAAAACTCATCTAGAAGCCGGGCGTGGTGGCGCACGCTTGTAATCCCAGCATTCGGGAGGCTGAGACCGGAGGATCCAGGTTCACGGCCAGCCTCAGCTACCTAGTGAGGCACTCCGCAACTCAGTGAGACTCTGTTTCAAAATAAAGAATAAAAAAAGGGGCTGGGGGTGTAGCTCGGAGGTAGAATGCCCCTGAGTTCAATCCCCAGTACCGCAAAAAAAAAAAAACTCATCTAGAACTAGAAGTCTGGACAGTCGTTACTCTTCATGATGACAGAAGAGGGCACAAGTGGCACTTCTTGGTTGCTTATAATGTTGTTTCTTCATCTGGGTGCTATTTACATGAGTATATTTCACTTTGTGAACAGTCATTAAACTATACAATTATACAATTTTACAAATATACAATACATACTTTTATGTATGTATATTTCACTTCAATTGAATAGCCTACCTGTTATCCATCTGTAATCTATTTATAATCTATCTGGCACTGGCTTAAATATGTTTTATATTAAAAATCACAAAAAATAGAGATAAACTCAACAGAAAATGTATAGCACTCACACTGAAGGGAAATACTTTGAAGAGATAATTTAATCAGGAATACAGTCTATAAATATAAAGTATGTGAAATTTCACTTATACCTACAGAAATAAAAAGGAGATACCATTTTCCACCTATCAAATTGGTAATATTACTTAGTAGAAAAGTTAGAATAACCTCATGTCATGCCTTCTTGGGAGTTTCGCAGTATCTATTTAAAAATGTACATGGATTTGGGTATAATAAATTGAAGATATTCCACATTCCCTAATTTCCAAATCTAATTCATCGGCTGATCTTGAGCTAAGCAGGTGCTGGGACCAGCCAAGAAAGCAAGGTTGCAGGATGGGTCTGAGACCTGAGAGTATGGGGTGATACAGGATTTTTCATCCTTGAAGGGATGCCAAGCTGACTGACAACGTGCCTGCTGCTACAGTGCTGGCTCATAGGCAGAAACCACCATGCCTTTTCTGCTCACTTGGCTACTATGGTTTCAGCAGCACCAGTAAACCTCAGTGAGCAGACAAGGGAAAATAATGATACATGTAAGGGGACCAAGAAGACCAAGCAGGATAGTAGAATATGATTTTGATGAAATAGAGCTGCTGCTGAAGGAAATACAACTTGCACTTACATACCATTTACCAAAACCAATTATCATTCCAGAAAAAACATCAAAGTCATTCCAATTTTGGTTTTCTAGACATTACTATCCTCTTATTTCTCTTCAGTCTATTTATTTGACCAGTTTACCCTTGGCCTTAATTCAGAAAAGATTCCCATAAGGGAAAACAATTTTAGAAGCCCAGGGTTTATCCTTCAACAACCTTTTTCTTGCTAATAAATTATTTTAAATAAAATTGAATAAACTAAACTAAAACCAGACAAGGAGAGCGCATATATAGAAGTTATAGGCCACTCTCTCATAGGAACAGATTTGTAAAATCTTAAATCAATCACGAATATATCAAATCCAGCAATATAATTCCTGGTCAATTCAAGAAATAATGGAAAATTTACTTTTATAATTCAGTCCACCAATAGGTTAAAAAAAGGAAAACCTAATAATCATTAATTCCCAATCAGTGATAAAATTCAACACTCATTTCTTATTTTAAAAATATATAATTCTTGCACCGGGCGTGGTGGCGCATGCTTGTAATCCCAGCATTCGGGAGGCTGAGACTGGAGGATCTGGGTTCGCAGCCAGCCTCAGCTACCTAGTGAGGCACTCCGCAACTTAGTGAGACCCGGTTTCAAAATAAAGAATAAAAAATAGGGCTGGGGGTATAGCTCGGAAGTAGAATGCCCCTGAGTTCAATCCTCAGTACCGCATATATATATAAAATTCTTACCGGGCATGGTGGCACACGCTCATAATACCAGTACATGGGCGGCTGAGACAGGAGGATAGCAGGTTTGCAGCCAACCTCAGCTACTTCGTGAAGCCCTTCGCAACTTAGTGAGACCCTGTTTCAAAATAAAGAATAAAAAATAGGGCTGGAGGTGTAGCTCAGAGTAGAATGCCCTTGGGTTCCATCCCCAGTACCATACACACATACACACACACACACACACACACGTATAATGTATATACATAAATATATACATACATATATACATATATATATATATTTCTTAAGCTGGAGGTATAGCTCAGTGGTAGAATGCTTGTCCAACATGCGCAAGGACCTGAGTTTCATTCCTAGCACTGGAAAAAGAGGAAAGAAATTAATCCTTGGGCTGGGAGTATAGCTTATTGGTAGAGCACTTACTTAGCATGCATGAACCCCTGGGTTAGAATTCCAGCACCACATAAAAAATGTAATTATTTGCAAACTAGTAATAAAAGGCCACTTCCTTATCTTGATAAAGGATACCTGCCAGAAATGTACAATATATAGCCAAAGACAAAATGCTGGAAACTTTCTAGTTAGAGTTAAAAAAAAAAAAAGATAAAAATGTAAAAATGTCTACTGTCACTGGTACTACTCAACATTATATTGACCGACGATAAGAAGTGAAGTATAAATATTGGAAAGGAAGAGACTAAAGAGTCTACTTGAAAATAACATTATTATTCATGTCAAAAATCCATGAAATTCAACTAACAAATGTTGAAAAATTGTACTTAGGAGGCTGAGACAGGATTGCAGGTTTACAGCCAGCCTCAGCAACTTAGTGAGGCCCTCTGCAATTTAGTAAGCCCCTGTTTCAAAATGAACTATAAAATAGGGCTGGAGGTGTAGTTCAGAGGAAGAATGTCCCTGGCTTCAATCTCCAGTACTACACACAAAAAAGATGAAAAACTAAGAAAGTAATTCAGCAAAGTAATTAGACACAGATGAAAATTTAAAAAGTAATACTTTTCCTAGACAGGAATAGAAATAGAGGTACTAAAAATAGCAACAAAAACTATAATATTCTGGAATAAACCTAACAAGTGGTATAAGAATTATATTAAGAAAACTACAAGCCGGGCATGGTGGCACACGCTTGTAATTCCAGTACTTGGGAGGCTGAGGCAGGAGGATCCGGGTTCACGGCCAGCCTCAGCTACTTAGTGAGGCCCTCTGCAACTTAGTGAGATCCTGTTTCAAAATAAAGAATAAAAAATAGGACTGGGGGTGTAGCTCGGAGGTAGAATGCCCCTGGGTTCCATCCCCAGTACCGCAAAAAAAAAAAAAGAAAACTACAAACCTTACTAAATGACATAAAAGAAACTTAAATAAATGCAGAGATCATGCTCCTAAATAGAATGACTAAATAGTCCTTAAATTAATATCTTGAATTCAATGCTCTATAAAAATCCCCATATATATATATATATATATATATATATATATATATATATATGTACTTGACTAATTCATCTGGAACAGAAAATTCTGAAAAAAAGCAAAGTGAGGGAAACTTGCTCTCGCAGAGAGTAAAACATTATAAACTAGATTTATTAAAAGATCTAAAAATAAACAAATTATCTAATAGGGTAGAATAAAGTCTATAAATATATCCACATACATATGATCAACACAGTATCCGGTAAATAAAGGAACTTTTTCTTTTTTGTCCTGAAGATTAAACCCAGGATCTGGTGCCTGTTAGTAAAGTGGTCTACACGGAGATACATCCCCGGCCCAAAGAACTTCTTTTTAACAAATGGTGCTGGAAAATCTGGATGTCCATGTGAGGGGGTTTGGGAATGATCTTTGACTCCTATCTCACTTTATAACCAAACACTAATTCAAAACAGATTATAGAACTACCATACAGGCTAAAATTATAAAGACTTCAGTAGAAGTCTAAGAGTATATTTTTATAACTTTGGAATAAGCAGAGATTTCTTGGACAGCACACCAACAAAGTTAAACATTAAAGAAAAATGATAAATTGGACTTCATTGAAATTAAAATTTTGCTCATCAAAAGACACCATTAAAAAGATAGAGAATGCCAGGCGTAGTGATGCAAGCCTGTAATACTAGTACTTGGGAGGTTGCAACAGGAGGATCGCAGGTTTAAGATTGGTCTTAGCAACTTAGCAAGACCTAGTTTCAAAATAGGGATGGGGGTGTAGCTTAGAGGTAGAAGAATACTGCATTCAATCCCCAGTATTAAAAAAAATCCAGACATGGTGGCACACATTTGTAATCCCAGTACTTGAGAGGCTGAGACAGGAAGATCGCAGGTTTGCAGCCATCCTCAGCAACTTAGCGAGGCCCTCTGCAACCTAGTGAGACCCTGTTTCAAACTAAAAACCAAAAAATAGGGCTGGGGTGTAGCTCAGAAGTAGAATGCCCCTGGATTCAATCCTCCCCAGTACCACAAAAAGAGGGGGGGCGGGGGGGGGACAAGCCAGGTATGGTGGTACATGCCTGTAATTCTAGTACTTGAGAGGCTTAGACAGGAGGAGAGCAGGTTTGAGGACAGCCTCAACAACTTAATGAGACCCTCAGCAATTTATTGAGATCCTGTTTTGAAATAAAAATGGCCAGGAGTGTAGCTCAGAGGTAGAATACCCCTGGGTTCAATTACTAGTACCAAAAATAAATAAATAAAAACACAAGCTACAGGTTGGAAAAAAAATATTTGCAACATACATACCTGTAACTAGAATCCAGAATATGTAAAGAACTACAGTCAGGCATAGTGGCACACACTTGTAATCTCAGTACTTGGGAGGCTGAGACAGGAGGATTGCAGGTTTGCGGCCAGCATCAGGTACTTAGTGAGGCCATCCACAACTTAGTGAGAACCTGTTTCAAAATAAAAAGAATAAAATAGGGCTGGGGATGTAGCTTGGAAATAGAATGTCTCTGGGTTCAATCCCCAGTACAAAAAAAAAACAAGTCCTACAAATCATCAACACAAAGATGAGCAAAAGACTTGAACACATACATTAAAAAAAGACATATGAATAACCAGTAAGTACATGAAAAGGGGCTCAACAATCATCATATTGGAGATGCAAATTAAAACAATGTGATATTATTTGACATCCACTAAATATTTAAGACATTTTTTTTCATGAAGATGTAGAAAACTAGAACTCACATATACTGCCGGGGTGTTAAATAGTACACCAGGTTGGAGAACATGTCAGATGCTTTCTTATAAACGTAAACATACATTTACCCTCTTCCATTCTTAAGTACACACCCAGAGAAATTAAAACATGTTCACAAGACTTATACACCAGACAGCTTCATTTATAATAGCTAAAACCTGGAAATAACCCAACTTCCCATCAACAGAAAAACACAAAGACAAATTGGTATAATAGAATGAAAAGTTATTCATTTATACAAAGGACTAAATCTCTAATCAAAGTAAGAACATGAATAAATCTCAAAAAAATATTATACTGGGGAAGGTATGGTATTGCATGCCTGTAATCCCAACTACTCAGGAGGCTAAGGCAGGAGGATCAAACATTCAGGGACAGTCTGGGCAACTTAGTGAGACCATGTCACAAAATAATAAAATGAAGAAAGCTGCAGATGTAGCTCAGTGGCAGAGCATCCCTGGTTTTGGTTCCCAGTATGCAAAAAAAAAAAAATTATAAACTGGGCATGGTGACACATGCTCATAATCCCAGTACTTAAGAGGCTGAGATAGGAGGATTGCAGGTTCGTGGCCAGCCTCAGCAATTTAGCAAGGCCCTCGACAACTTAATTAGACCGGTTCAGAATAAAAAATATAACAGGACTGAGGGTGTAGCTCAGAGGTAGAACGTCCCAGAGTTCAATCTCTAGTACCAAAACAAAAAGAAAGAAAAAGAAAAATTATGAAAACAGGCATGGTGGTGGCTCACACCTGTAATCCCAGTACTTGGAAGGCTGAGACAGGAGAGACAGGAGGATCACAGGTTCATTGCCAGCCTCAGGTACTTCATGAGGCCCTTCGCAACTTAGTGAGGCTCTGTTTCAAAATAACAAATAAAATAGGGTGGGGTATATCTCAAAGGTAAAATGACCCTGGGATTCTACTACCACATACACACAAAAAATTATGTTAGACTAAGGATGTAACTCAGTAGTAGTAAAGAGCTAGTGTAACATGCATGAAGCCCTGTGTTAAATTCTTAGCACCACAAACAAAACAAAATTATATTGAGCAAAAGAAGTAAGGCACACACAAAAAAATTAGTATATATATAATTCTATTAATATGAAGTCTAAGAATATGCAAAATTAATCTGTGGTAACAAAAGTCAAAGGGATTTCTTGGAGTAGAAAAGGAAAAGGATGGACTGACTGGAAAGGAGTACAAGGGAACATTCTGAGGGAGATGGAAATGTTTTATATCATGTTTTAGGTGGTAGATACATGAGTATATATAATTATCAAAACTCTATGAACTGAGAATTTAAAATATGTGTATTTTATTTTATATATTTTACTTCAAGAAAAATATATTTTAAAATGTTACTATATGAGCTAATGAATATGTTAATTAGCTTGATTGTGGCAATCATTTCACAGTAAATACATATATTAAAACACGATAGCTAGAATAAAAGTAATTAATTTAAAAAGGGACAATAGGTATGTGTGGTGGCAGAACACACCTGTAATCCCAGTAATTGGGAGGCTGAGATAGGAGGATTGCAGATTTAAGGACAGCCTTAGGAATTTAGGGAGACCCTCAACAACTTAGTGAGACTCTTTAAAAAAACAAATAAATAAAAGGGCTGAGGTTATCAACATTATGTATATATGTGAGAATACCAATGTCAATCTGAATACCAATCTCATTAACATATATGGGGAAGGGGGGCGTGGGGAGGGAGCCAGGGGAAAGCCCACCAAGTGCTGTGTGCATGCATGTCCCTATCATTCTGAAATACAGTATGATATGAGACTATAATGCACCAATAAAAGTATAAAAAAAGAAAAAAAGGGTTGGGATTGTAGCTCAAGGGTAGAATGCTCCTGAATTCAATCTCTAACACTGAAAAAAATTTAAACGCATATATCAAAACTGTATTACTCTATGTACATATACACATATGTATAGAAAAATATCTGGCAAATGGAAACCAAACTACCAGACCGACGCATGTGTATCTATGTTTATAGCTGCACAATTCACAATAGCCAAACTATGGAACCAGCCAAGATGTCCATCAACAGATGAATGGATTACAAAACTATGGGACATGTACACAATGGAACTTTACTCAGCCATAAAGAAGAACAAAATCATGTTATTTGCAGGGAAATGGATGCAACTGGAAAATATTATGTTAAGTGAGATCAGCCAGTCACAAAGAATAAAGAAGCATATGTTCTCCCTAATATGCGGATACTAGGGAGAAGATGGGGCATAAGAGGGTCTCCAGATGGAAAAGGAGAGACCCTCAATAAACAAAGAAGTTGATTTAACCAAAGGGGATAGATGGGAAGCGGGGGGGGGTGGACACCCGAATGTACATCAAGGTTACTCACTAAACCGAACTGAGATGGAGGGAGGGCGAGGGAGCAGGGTGGGAATCTAGGGAAGGGGTCAAATGAGAAATGTGGGCACATATGTCGTTATTAATTTGTACCTAACAAAGATGTATGCTTACAACTCACGAATTAAAAAAAATATATCTGGCAAAGATAACACGTCAAATTTAACAACTATGGTTAAAGAAGAGCGGAACCAAAAGCTGATAAGGAAGATCAGGGGAATGAGATATCCACAGGGGTTTTATAAAGTTCTGATCATATTTCTGGAGATCTAGAAAGCAATATGCATGTGCAGGGCTTTGTGCATGATCAGGAAAGCCCTAAAAAGACCTAAATCTTGCACCTCTGGCTGAGCCCCTGCTAAAGCAGCGAAAGAATGCTAGTGCAGGGCTATAAAGTGCCTGAGTGCTGAAAGTATGCCCAAACAGATACACAAAGTCCTAGGCAAATGGTGGAAGACTGTAGGTTCAAGGCATTTAAGGAAATCTGTGACTTAGTTTAGCTAACCACTAAACTAAGCAGACACTTCTATGATGTCAAACTATAGCGAATACAGAGTTTATAGAATTAGTCCAGGAAAGTCGCTAAACAAACAAAAATATGTGAGGTTTATCCTAGGAATACAAACTTGATTTAAGATCCAAAAAAATCAATTAATGCAATAAATCTTACCAACAGAATAAAAGTAAAAAATTACGTGATCATGTTAATAGATGATGAAAAGGCATTTGTCAAATACTCGTTCATGATAAAAACACTCTGCAAACTAGGTATAAAAGGAAATTTCCTCAACCTGGTTAGGAGTTTCTATGAAAAGTACATAGCTCACATCATATACTGACTAAGACAAGAAGATCGCAAGTTAGACACCAGCCTCAGCAATTTGGCATGATGTTGTTTCAAAATAAAAAATAAAAAGGGCTGGCGTATAGCTCAGAGGTAGAATGCCTCTGAGTTCAATGGCCCCCCAGGAACAAAAGAAATAGAAGACTGAATGTTTTCCCCTTGAGATCAGGAACAACAATATTTACTCTTACCACTTCTGTTCAACATTATACTGGAGGTTCTAGCCAAGACAGTCAAGAAAAAGAAATAATAACAACCAGACTGGAAAGGAAAAAGCAAAACTATTTCTATTAACAAATGGCATGATCTTATATAGAGAAATCCTTTAAAAACCTACTAAAATTATTAGAACTAAGAAACAAGTTCTGCAAGTCTGCAGATATAAAATCAATATATAAAACTCAATAATTTGAAAATTAAGTTAAGGAAGCAATTCCATTTATAATATCACTGAAACTAAATAAATTCAACACTAGTATAATACACTGTAATTTTTTAAATTAATGTAAAATATTAAAGAAGACAAATAAAAAGACAATGATCATGCATTGAAAGACAATATTAAGATGACAATAATTCCCAAATGGATCTATACATTCAATACAATCCCTATGAATATCCAGATGGCTTCTTTGCAGAAAAATTGGCAAGTTGTTTCTACCATTCATATGGAAATGCAAGGGACCCAGAATAGCCAGTATAATCTTAAAAAAGAACAAAGTTGAAGGATTCATACTCTCAATTTCAAAACTTACTACAAAGCTCCAGTAATCAAGATAGTGGAGTACTGGAATAAGGATAGATATATAGATCAGCAGAGTAAGTCTACTTGCTTCTTGACAAGGAGGCCAAGAAAATTCAATGGGAAAGAATAGTCTTTTTGACAAATGATGCTAGGATAACTGGATCTTCACATGTAAAAGAATGAAGGTGGAAGCCGGGCGTGGTGGCGCACGCTTGTAATCCCAACATTTGGGAGGCTGAGACCGGAGGATCCGGGTTCGCAGCCAGCCTCAGCTACCTAGTGAGGCACTCCGCAACTTAGTGAGACCCGGTTTCAAAATAAAGAATAAAAAATAGAGCTGGGGGTGTAGCTCGGAGGTAAAATGCCCCTGAGTTCAATCCTCAGTACTGCAAAAAAAAGAAAAAAAAAAAAAAAAAGAATGAAGGTGGACAATTACTTCACACCATATACAAAAATTAACTAAAAATGGATCAAAGACCTAAATGTGAAAAGAATGGACATTTTTCCAAAGAAGATATACGAATTGCCAATAAGCACATAAAACAATGCTCAACATCAACAGTCATAGCTGAAATATTAATGAATGCCACAAAAGTGAAAACACAGAGAAAGTAGAACCCTCATATATTGCTGATGAGAATATAAAATGGTCAAGTTGCTCTGGAAAACGGTTTGGCAATTCTTCAACAAGATAAATATGGAGTTACCATATGATCCATCAATTCCATTCTTAGGTATATACCCAAGAGAAATGAAAACATACATCCACAAAAAAAACTTGTGCAAAAATGTTCACAGTATTCATAATAACCAAAAAATGAAAACCACCCAAATGTCCATAAACAGAAGAACATATAAATAAAAACATGCTATTTCTACACAATTGACTACTGTTTGGCAATAAAACAAACGAAACACTGATACATGCTACAACATGAATGAACCTTGAAAATATTATGCTATGTGAAAGCAGTCAGTGACAAAACACAACATCTTGTATAATTCACTTTATATGACATGTCCACAAATCTATGGAGACAGAGTGCTAGTTACTGCCAGTAATGTGGGGTGCAGACACTGGTGGGAAATAAGGACTGATTGCCAATGGGTATGAGTTTCTTTTGGGGGTGATGAAAACATTCTAAAATTATTGGGTGATGGTTACATAAATCCTTGTGAATATATTAAAATCAATGAATTGCATAATTTCAAAAGGGTGAACTTAATTTTAGTAAAACAGAGTTACCATGTGACCCAGCAAGTCCACTCCTTGGTATATACTCAAGAGAAATTAAAGCATTTTTCCACATGAAAACATACATGGTTGTTCATAAACAATATAACAGCCAAAATTGGATATAACTGATGGACAAACAAAATGTGGTATATACATACAACTGAGTATTATTCAGCATATTATTCAGCAATAAAAAAGACGTACCTGTAATCCCAGCTACTGGGGAGACTGAGGCAGGAGGATTGCAAGTTCGAGCAACATTTTGAGATCCTGTCTCCCAAAAATTTTTAAGAAAGGACTCGGGGAGCCAGGCGTGGTGGCATATGCTTGTAATCCCAGCACTTGGGAGGCAGAGATAGGAAGATCACAAGTACGCAGCCAGCCTCAGCAAGTTAGTGAGGCCCTCCTCAACTTAGTGAGACCCTGTTTCAAAATAAAGTAATAAAATAGGGCTGGGGGTGTAGCTCCAAGGTAAAATGCCCCTGGATTCCATCCCCAGTACCACAAAAAATAAAAAATAAAAATAAATAAATAAAAAATAAAAAGAGTTGGTGATATAGTTCAGTGATAAAGTGCCTCTGGATTCAATCTCCAATAATGGGGGAGTGAGGTACTGATATATGCTACAATATGAATGAACCTGGCAAATCCTATGCTAAGTGAAAAAAGTCAATCACAAAAGAACATATATATGATTACATTTATATGAAATGTAGGTTAGTGGTTTCCTAGGGCTAGGGAAAGAGGTATGGGAATGGGGAATCAGTCTCAATGGGTATGGTGCTTCTTTTGGGAGTTATAAAATATTCTAAAATTAGATTTTGGTGGAGCCTGCACAACTCTGAATGTTCTAAAATCCAATGATATATACATTTAAAAGGCTGAATTTTATAGTATGTGGATTACATTTCAATAAAGCTGTTAAATAAAATAAAACCATACACCTAAAAGAAGATAAAGAAGGTATAAGAATCTTTAGAAGTTGTATTAAGAAGTCTAAATCTCAAAGTGCATATACAGAACAAAAAGGGCACTTTTAAATATATTGAGAACAAAAAGCTGAATGAGGAGGTAATAGGTCTTTGCCCTGTGCCAGCAGTATAATAATGATAAATGATAAAGAGGTAAAATTCTTCAATTACTATTTTTGCTTCTGCCTTTTTGGTTCCCAAGGGGGAACTGAAGCCCAATATGAGTAAAGAGGAAGTGAGAACCAACTACTTTAATAAGAGTTCAAATATCTTGGGCCAGATGAATTACAGCCGAGGGAACTAAGTAATTTCAAATAAGACCACTGGAGCTATGTCAGTGATCTTTGCAGAATCACAGAGAAAGATGTTCCAGAAGACTGGGCGATATAATTTCAATTTTCAAAAAAAGGGTAAAAGTTAATTCCATAAATTACAGTCCAGTGAGTTTGATGTAAGTCTGAAATGGATTATTACAAGGACGGCTTGCAAGAACCCAGATATGGAGGAATGAACACTAGAAGCAGCTTGAATTCACTAAGAAAAAGTCAACCTAGGCTAATCCTTATTTCTTTTTTGAACTAGTACTAAGCCAGTAGCTATGAGAAATACAGTAGACAAAGTATATCTGGACTTAGCAAGGTATTTGACAAAATCTTTTATGAGATCTTTAAGAAGAAAACTGAGAAATAAGAGCTAGATGTTAATTTCTGTTAGAGAGATTAATAAACACTTAAAGGAACAATCCCAAAGCATGCAGATCACCAGATCACTCTCATACTTGGAAGGTTTCTAATAACATATACCATAGGTTTTTTTCTAGCCTCAGGAGCCTCATCATGTAAATCTAACAACTTGAATGAAGATATGGAAACCATGCTGATGAGGTTTATACATCTGGAAGGGATAGTAAATACTTAAAATGACAGAATCAGGGTACTGATTTTAATTATAAGTGGTTGGGGGTAAAACAAAATAAAAACTAAAACTTATCTGGACCAGATGAAATCAGACCAAGGGCCAGATTCAAACCTCAGACCAGAACTAGCGAATGTATGCAAGGAAAAGAAATAATTTTTCACCATCTGAAATCAACCTCAAACTTGAATTGTACCTGTTAGAATGTGACCTGAAATATCCCAGTAGAAACACCAGCAATACAAACAAGAGTAGCTTTTAACTTTTGACTTGTGACCTTAATTATTCATACCCTCTTTTAGACGATTCCCTTCAGCCTTGGTTTTCTTCTGTCTTTCTGATCCAGCAAGGTCTACAAGATGTAGCTTGGAGCGGAAGCTGCTATTCCTATGATAGTGACAGGAAAACTCAAGTGAGAATACAATACACTCTTTAGAGTAGCTGAATATCAAAGCTCATCTGCCAGCTCTTATTTTCTTTTAAGTCATTAAAAATAACTCCATTGGTCACTAATGATCACAATATTCACATCAGATGATTGGTCAAATCAACTGAAGAAACCTAGTATTCAACCTTAATAAAACTAACATAAAAAAACTTGACTCCTGAAATTATAACTTACTTGTCATTTTTCTTTCTTTGCTCTACGGAGATTGTAAAGATGGCATGAGATCGTGATGATTGGGAGTTCATAGCTGTGGAGGCCACTGTTCTACAATTGTTGCCCTGCTCCAAACAGGAAACCGTATCCAAGGCAACAAAAACAGTCTTCTCAGTGAGTCCCATAATCTAATTCCAAGAAAAAAAATTCCCTTATGATTTATACTTCAGATGCTTCATCAGAAATATAGGGATTGGTGGTTTTAAAAAAAGTACTGATGTTCCAATAGAATCTCAATAAATGGAATAGCTGTGGTAATGCAGACTGTTTCAACTAGCAACTCTGCAAAGATGACTAGAGCCCAAAGTCTCTGACCTTCCCTAGAAATTGAGGAAACAAGGGTGCCAGCTATTACCAGAGCTAGAGATCTCTAGATTTTAGGGTGGCCCCAAGCGAAGGTAAACTACGGCCTCAAAGGAGGACAAGTGCAACACACACAGCTATAGTACTTCCTGTTGCTATTTTACCCTCCACGTGACTCCATGCACCTCCCTGAACTTCTGATCCATTTTATATCTCATTTTCACTAGAGGAAATTGCATGGTACAGGTTTTTACTGAATTGGGAAGCCAGGAAAATGGGGCCTCAGATTTGATATTGTAACCACATGGGAGAATTTATACAAGTCTCAATCTATCTCTCAGAGCCTCTGGAGAGACAGGACTAGACAATTATGAAGTCACTTCTCGTCCCAATATACTGATTTTATTACTCCATAGCTCCAAATTCTGTCTGTGGCCCTAATTGCTAGTCCTTTATTTCTACCTGCCTGTTTATTTTTTGAAATTAGTAAAATATAAACCAAGCTCATCTTCCCACCAACATTGATTCTATTACTTCTCCATTTCTATAAATATCTTTATTCTCATTATCTCAAAACTCATATCATCTTCAACTCTTCCCATTTCTCTATATCCCATCTACGCCAACTCCTAGTCATTCTTTTGAATCCATCACTTCCTTTTCCTTTCCAAATTTACTTGCTGAATCCAAGCCTGTATTACTTCATGTCTGAAAAATAAGACGTTTCCCAAATTAGTTTTTTTCATCCTCATCTTTTTGTAATCCATTTCCATTTAGTCTCCTAAAATGTCACCAAACCACTAAACCCTAAGCTAAACTAAGAAATTTTAAAATATTCACCTAAATTCCAGGAGCTAATGTAGCTGCAGAGATATACACATAAGACAAAAATTTGGTAAAAGTAGCCATGCTAACTTTTCATTTGAAAGTATTAAATAGTATATATACTGTTTACAGGGATAGTAACTAAGCTCTTTAGCCTGGCTTCATAATCTGATCCTAACATATCTCCTATTATTGCCCAGCCCAAATCCTCTAACCCAGACAGACCGGTCTAGGCTTATTGTGCTTTTCTGTGGAAGTTATTCTTTACTATAAGAGTACTCTCATATGCAGAAGCTAGGGAGTAGTTGGGACACAAAAGGGACTTTGGATAATGGAGGAGAAACTCCAGTGGAGAGATGGAGGCGGTACAGGGAAGAGGGTGGGGGGAGGGATTAATGAAGGAAACACTTCCACTGATGTCATGTACTGATGTGAAATTACTAATGCCAATCTCAGTATCATGTATGGGGAAGGGGAGGGAGTGAGGAGGGAGCTGGAGAGAAGTTCACCAAGTGCTGTGTGCATGTATATCACTATTACTGTGAATTAGATTACCATGTAAGACTATAATGCACCAGCAAAAGTATATATAAAAAAGAATACTCTTACTTCTTTTCTCTACCTACTTAAATTTCATCTGAAGAATGTTTACAAAGTTGTCTTTACCAACCCCAATTACTGTCAAGAATGCACACTTCTTTGAATTGCACATCTCACCTCAAACAATGCCTGGGATTTAATTCCTGCCTTTGCATAGGGCATATAAAAGATCTTGGAACAGGGTCAAGAGCTGGCTCAGTACCAACATTCTTTCTGGTGACAGCATGTATTTTGCCCAGGTTTCTTATCTCCACTATCCAAACCATCTCCCTGTATTCCATGCTTGATGAGACTGATCCTTCAAGTCTTCAATACCTCACTAACAATTTAATGGCACAAAAGGGGAACATAACACAGAAGCACGGGCAGCTGCCCCTTATCTGTACCCCAAACCTCCAACTTTTTTATTTTTGAAGAAGAGGGAAAAAAGATGAGAAAGACATATTTGTCGTCCATATTTCCCCATGTCTGGACTAGCAATTCTTACCTAGCTCCAGCCTCTGCTTCTCCCACTCCTGAATACTCAAGCTCTGCTTCCTCATCATGCATCTATACCATATGACAAAAGGCTCTCAAATAAGTGATCCTTCTTCCTGTGGTACTTAGGAATTTTAAAAGTTCATATTTTGCTTTTCACTTTTTATATCATCCCAAAGCCTAACATAATATCTATTAAAATGCTGTCCAATAGAATTTTCTATGATCATGGATGAATCCCGTACCAGTGCTGTTTATGAACATGTAGTGCACATAGCTAGTGTACCAGAGGAACTGAATTTTAAATTTTATTGCTTCATAATTAATTTAAATTTAAATAGTCACTTGTGGATAGTGGCTACCATAATGGACAGCTCAATCTCAGAACTCTGTAAATAATAAATGTTTAATTGATATTAGTGTTTCATCAAGAGTGTTTCAACAGGAAGATTATAAAACTGAGTTTCCTTCCTTCCTTCCTTCCTTCCTTCCTTCCTTCCTTCCTTCCTTCCTTCTCACAAGAGTGCCCATCTAGGAACTCTTGATTAACAAAGGTAATTAGGACCACACAAAACATGAAAGACTAAGATTTTAGTAGTCATTTAAAACCACAGTGGCAAAACAACAACAACACAGTAGCAAAAAAGATGTGCACTTTAGTAGCTGCCAACATTTTTATAACATCAAATAAAAAACCAACACACCTTTATTCCTTCCTTAGGATCTTCCCGGATGTTTATTTGAGCGGCTTTCTCACGAGATGGGCACAGAAGATCCAAAATTTCTTCATTGTATATCTAATATTGTTGAAAATAAAGTGGCAAAACAAGATGTTAAGTGGTAACCTCTGAGTAGTGGGATCCTAGGTGGTTTTTAAAATACTTTGTAGCCGGGTGTGATGGCGCACACTTGTAATACCAGTTCACGGGAGGCTAAGACAGGAAGATCACAGGTTTGAGGACAGCCTCAGCAAGTAGTGAGACTCTCATCAACTAGCAAGACCCTGTTTCAAAATAAAAATAAGAAAATAAGGCTGAAGCTGGGCGTGGTGGTGCATGATTGCAATCCCAGCATTTGGGAGGCTAAGACCAGAGGACTCAGGTTCGTGGCCAGCCTCAGCTACCTAGTGAGGCCCTCCGCAACTTAGTGAGACCCTGTTTCAAAAATTAAAAAAAGAATAAAAAATAAGGCTGGGGGTATAGCTCAGAGGTAGAATGTCCCTGAGTTTAATCCCCGTACCACAAAAAAAAAAAAAGGCAGAAGGTGTAGCTTGGAAATAGAATGCCCCTGGGTTCAATCCTCAGTACCACAAAATAAATAAATAAGTAAGTAAGTAAATAAATAAATAAATAAATAAAATACTTTGTGACTTTTTGTATTTAAAATTTTGTTTACAATGAACATACATTGTTTTTAGAATTAAGAAAAGAATTTTAAGTGTCTAGTGGTATAGCTCAGTGGTTGAGTACTTATTGAGCAGATAAGAGGCCCTGGGTTAGATCCCTATCACCACAGAAAAGGACTTTAACCTTATACATAAAATCATTTGATGTTTTACAAGAATGAATTCACATATTGCTTTTTTTTTTTTTGCGGTACTGGGAATTGAACTCAGGGGCATTCTACCTCCGAGCTACACCCCCAGCCCTATTTTTTTATTCTTTCTTTATTTATTTATTTATTTTATTTTATTTTGCGGTACTGGGGATTGAACTCAGGGGCATTCTACCTCCGAGCTACACCCCCAGCCCTATTTTTTATTCTTTATTTTTGAAACCGAGTCTCACTAAGTTGCGGAGTGCCTCACTAGGTAGCTGAGGCTGGCCGCGAACCCGGATCCTCCGGTCTCAGCCTCCTGAATGCTGGGATTACAAGCGTGCGCCACCACGCCTGGCTTATTCTTTATTTTGAAACCGAGTCTCACCAAGTTGCAGAGTGCCTCACTAGGTAGCTGAAGCTGGCTGCGAACCCGGATCCTCCGGTCTCAGCCTCCCAAATGCTGGGATTACAAGCGTGTGCCACCACGCCCGGCTCTCACATATTGCTTATAACAAAACCGACTAAGCTCTTAGGACGGTCTCTTTTTTTTGAAGGGGGGGTGCTGGGGGTTGAGCCCAGGGACATTCTACCTCTGAGCTATATCCCTGGCTGTATTTTATTTTTATGTTGAAATAGGGTCTCACTGTGTTATTGAGGCTGACCTTGAACTTGGGATTCTCCTGTCTCAGCCTCCCAAGTACTGGTGTTACAGGCATGCACCACCACATCCAGCCATCGCTCACATTTTAACTAAGTTGAAGATGATGCTATGATGACACCTTTACAGAATTGAAAGTATTGTCCCAGTACTCGGGAGGCTAAGACAGGAGGATTACAGGTTCGAGGACAGCCTCAGAAACTTAGTGAAACTCTCAGCAACGTTGTAAAATTTTTGTTTAAAAAAAAAGAATTGAAATTGGATACCCATATTACTTTTTGTGTGTCTGCTATTAAGAAACTGTCCTAGCCAGTACTTGGGAGGCTGAGACAGGAGGATCACAGGTTTGTGGCCAGTCTCAGCAACTTAGTGAGACCTTGATTCCAAATAAAGAATTAAAAAAAAATAGGGCTGAGGGTGTAGCTCAGAGGTAGAATCCCCCTAGGTTTGATTCCCAGTACCACACACACACACAAAAAAAAGATAAGACATGACTACTTATCTCCACTATCCAAACCACCTTCCTGTGTATTGGAAACCAATCAGTTATTTTCTTAGACATAAATTCCCTAAACATGTCTTTATGGTGTCATGGAATTGATTTAATTGGCAAATCTACTTGTATACTGGTATACACTAGACTGCAAACTCCAATAAGGGCAGGGGGTTTTATCTGTTTGGTCACAGATATCTGTCAAATACCTGATATATCCAAGTGTCTGTAACAAAGTCTGGCAAATAGGTGCTAAATAAATAACTATTGAATGAACATACTCTATCACCACATACATAGCTAACATCTCACTGTGTAATACTTTTCAGAAAGCAGCAGCATTATAACTTAAGCCTCAAAACAATAAAGGGAAATCAAATACTTTCCACATACTCTACAAGGAATCAGTAATAGAGGTGAAACTAGAATTAAAATTTTCTTATCATCTTTTAATATGGCATGACAATTCCAACAATCAGATTAAACAGAATATTTTATTAAGAACTGGGTCAGATCCAGATCCAAGTGAGCCAGTAAGTTTTCTCAATCAATTTTATTAAGATACAATTTAGCAAAAATGCAACTTAATAATCTAAGTTGTGCCGGGAAAAATCTGATTTGGATTTATTTTTCTACCCAAAAACAATTTTAAATTCCAAATAATTGAAAATAAATCACTTACCTCCAAGTAAGACACTTTCAGAGTAAATTCAAAATCACTCTTTTTATCAATTTCTTTGAAGAGCAGTTGTATTACCCTAGGAATGACCCCAACTGTTGGTTCATTCTCTTGGTCTGCAGTGTATGTACCTCCCATAGAATAGGTTTTTCCAGAGCCAGTCTGTCCATAGGCTAGGACAGTTGCATTGTATCCTGGCAAAACAAAGGTTACATGCATAAAGATGCCCAAACATTTTCAACCAATCAATAGACTCCATTTCCTTCAACAACTATTTGGAACAAAACTGAAACTGCTCTCTCAAGGCAAAATCTCTTAAAATAGTAGACACAAAGAAAAGCTTTGTGGGTACCATGATCTTGCACTACCTAAAATACACAAAGAAGTAGCCAGGTTTGGTGGCCTACACTTATAATCCCAGTACTTGGGAGGCTGAGACAGGAGGATAGAAGGGTCAAGGCCAGCCTCAGCTACTTAGTGAGATCCTCTGCAACTTAGTGAGACCCTGTTTCAAAATAAAGAATAAAAAATAGGGCTGGGGGTGTAGGTCAGAGGTAGAATGCCCCTGGGTTCAATCCCAGTACTGAAAAAAAAAAAACACAAAGAAAAATACTAACCTCACATTGTGTCCTCCTGAAAGCCATTAAAAGACTGAAATTCAAATATTTAAAGATATGACTAAGATAAGATAATGAAGGTGGCCAAACCACAATCAAAAGCATTTCAGAGATATAAAATTCTAAGGTCTCTTTATCTTAGAAACTACAAAAATACATAGGATTCTGGCATATGATCCTTTAATTAAGAGAGTCTTAGCCGGACATGGTGATGCATGCCTGTAATCCAGGAGCCTTCTACTTCTGAACTACACCCCCAGCCCTTTTGGGGCTGAAACAGGAGGTTCACAGCCAGCCTCAGCAACATAGTGAGGCCCTACACAACTTAGTGAGATCCTGTTTCAAAATAAAATAAAATAGGGCTGGGGGTGTAACTCAGAGGTAGAATGCCCCCCGAGTTCAATCCTCAGTACCACATACACAATAAAAGAGAGCCTTTATTTGAAAAGGTAGCAACACTGTTTTTCACAATTCGATGAAAGTATCTACTCTTAAATCTGAACTCTCAGAACCATAATATCAGGCTCCTCACAGAAATATCATTTACATATGAGTCAATGTGATATATATATCCTTTGCTTTGATAGAGGATTGCTAAAAAGTCATCCATTCAAAGACGTTTACGCACAAGAGTCAACTCAAGGTGGATCAAGGACCTGCAAGTCAGACCAGAGACCTTGCAGCTACTTGAAGAGGGCATAGGACCAACACTTGAACACATAGGCACAGGTAAAAACTTTCTCAACAGGACCCCAAAAGCACAAGCAACCCTTAGGAAGATCAATCCATGGGATTGCACTAAACTGAAGAGCTTCTGCAAAGC
>PVLC010016166.1:0-35937 GCA_004027655.1 Graphiurus murinus
TGGGGATTGAACTCAGGGGCATTCTACCTCCGAGCTATACCCCCAGCCCTATTTTTTTTTTTTTTTTTTTTTTGGTTCTGGGGATTGAACTCAGGGGCATTCTACCTCTGAGCTACACCCCCAGTCCTATTTTTTATTCTTTATTTTGAAACTGAGTCTCACTAAGTTGCGGAGTGCCTCACTAGGTAGCTGAGGCTGGCCGCGAACCCGGATCCTCCGGTCTCAGCCTCCCGAATGCTGGGATTACAAGCGTGCGCCACCACGCCCGGCCCTATTTTTTATTCTTTATTTGGAAACAGGGTCTCACTAAGTTGCGGAGTGCCTCACTAGGTAGCTGAGGCTGGCTGTGAACCCGGATCCTCCGGTCTCAGCCTCCCAAATGCAAGGATTATAAGCGTGCGCCACCACGCCCGGCTAATTATTCGTTTTTAAATAAGGTCTTCACCCTGGGTTTGAGACCTTCCTAAGTGTGAGTTCACTTCTCAGTTGTGAAAGTAACGTGCCCGCCCTGGAACATTGCACTCTCAAAGCTGTTTTACCCCAGGAGGATTCTGCACCGGGCAAAGGTCTTGGGGAACAGCAGGTGCAGGGCGTGCAAGGGCTGTGATTTGTTTGTGAAATTCACTGGATCAATTCGGAGCTGGCGGGGCTGCCGAAATGGAGGACAGATGCACCTTCATCACTTGGGGTGTGAGTACAAATTAGTGCAGGCCCTCGGGGGACATCAATACATGCTGTTCCCTGGACATGTTAGTGCTTTGCACAATTTTAACAGCAAGAAACTGGACTGAGCCGGGCGTGGTGGCGCACGCTTGTATTCCCAGCATTTGGGAGGCTGAGACCGGAGGATCCGGGTTCTCGGCCAGCCTCAGCTACTTAGTGAGGCCCTCTGCAACTTAGTGAGACCCTGTTTCAAAATAAAGAATAAAAAAATAGGGCTGGGGGTATAGCTCGGAGGTAGAATGCCCCTGAGTTCAATCCCCAGTACTGCAAAAAATAATAATAAAAAAAATAAAAATAAAAATAGGGCTGGGAGTGTAGCTCAGAGGCAGTATGTCCCTGGGTTCCATCCCCAGTGCTGGAAAAAAAAAAAAAAAGGTAGAATGTTGACACTAGCCTAGAAGTCAATCTTAGCTTGCAAAAGGGGAGGAGGGCTTAGGGGAGAAAGGAGGACAATTCTGACATTAAATATTAGCCAGGTGTGGTAGTGTGCCTATAATCCAGTACTTTGGAGGCAGAGACAGGAGGATATCGGGTTGGAGGCGAGCCTCAGCAATTCAGTGAGACCCTGTTTCCAAATAAATAATAAAAAAGGGGTGGGGTCGTAGCTCAGAGGTAGAATGTCTTTGGGTTCAATCCCCAGTACGTACGTGTGTGTGTGTGTGTGTGTGTGTGTGCGTGCGTGCGTGCGTGTGTGAGAGAGAGAGAGAGAGAGAGAGAGAGAGAGAGAGATTTTTTTTTCTGGTTCTAGGGATTTAACCAGAGATTTTCTACCTCCAAGCTATACCCCCAGCCTGATTTCATTCCTTATTTGGAAACAAAGTCTCACTAGGTTGCTGAGAGCCTGGCTAAGTGGCCAAGGCTGGCTTTGAACTTGCAATCCTCCTTTCTCAGCCTCCCAAGTACTGGGATTACAAGCGTGTGCCGCCATGCCTGGCTCCCGTGCAACGTGTTATGCATCCTGGCTGTTGTCCTGTGCAGATCTGTTCTGGGAGGGCTTCTGCCACCGCCATAAAGAGACAGGGCTGTGGTGAGACCGTTCTGTAAGCCGTCTCTAACGCCATCTAGTCTTAACCACTGCGACCAAGGTCGCACCTTGCTCGCCTCCTGACTCTTTGGATGGCTTCAGAAGACACCAAGTCAGTCTTCCTTGCCTCAGGATCTCTGATCCTGTGTGAAAACCCTTACGTTTTTCAGCACCACGTCCGATGTTAATGACTGGATACTTGCTTTCGCTTGCACAGAAGGTGGTACTAAGTGAAGCTGTTTACTTTCTAAATGTACTCCTGAGTGCCTGGCTAATTCTGCTTCACACATGTTTTAAACATTCTCCTCTGTAATCAGCCGAAAATGTGAGTATACCAAAGCTATTGGTGTTCCTGGATTAATTCATGAATTTACTACCTTCACTGAAAATAGCTTTAAAAATCCCTTGGGAATCGGGCGTGATGGCGTACACCTGTAATCCCAGTACTTGAGAGGCTGAGACGGAAGGACCAGAAGTTCGAACCCAGCTTTGGCAACTTAGCAAGACTCTCAGTAACCTAGGAAGACCCTGTTTCTAAATAAGAAATAAAGAATCGGGTTGGCCGGGCTTGGTGGCTCATGCTTGTAATCCCAGCATTCGGGAGGCTGAGACCGGAGGATCCGGGTTCGCGGCCAGCCTCAGCTACCTAGTGAGGCACTCCGCAACTTAGTGAGACCCGGTTTCAAAATAAAGAATAAAAAAACAGGGTGGGGGTATAGCTCAGAGGTAGAATGCCCCTGAGTTCAATCCCTAGTAACACACACACAAAAAAAAGAATCGGGCTGGGAGCGTAGCTTGGAGGTAGAATTCTTCTGGGTTCAATCCCCAGTACCAAAAAAAACCCACCTTGGATTTCGATGGACCTGCAGGGTATCCAGTACAGGGGCTACAAGCCTCCACTGGCTATTTAAAGGGTTTTTAATTAAATAACATTGAAAACTGAACTCCCCCGTACCACTGACCACACTCTAGGTACCCAGTAGCCACAGGCGGCCAGTGCCCACTGTGCTGGACATGTTGGATACAAGTACTTCCAGCGACTGTGTGAGCCCTGTTAGGCAAAGCTGCTATTAACTTACTACCATTTCTAGCACTGCCCGCAGGATAGTAAAGCTGAGTAATTGTTTGCTGATTGAATAATAAAAGAATCAGTTCAAACTTGTCCTATTAATTCTTGTTTTGTGGCACTGGGGATTGAACCCAGAGACATTCTACCTCTGGGCTACACCCCAGCCCTATTTTTTTGTGTGTGTGTTTGCTTGTTTGTTTGTTTTGAAACAGGGTCTCACTAGATTGATGAGTCTCACTACTTGCTGAAGCTGTCCTTAAACCTGCAATTCTCTTGTCTCGGTCTTCCAAGTACTGGGATTACAGGTGTGTATCACCACGCCCGGCTTTAACTTGTCCTATTAATTCTTATAATATGAGTCAAAAACGGATGACAGAACCTGTTTCAGCCCAAACCCACAACCCGACACACTTGGATTAGCTGGAGTTGCTCCTCCCTTCTGCCTGTTCCCAGCTGAGCACTTAAGGAACACTTCCCGATTTTTGGATCATACCCTTATTGTATTTCTCTGATGGTTTCCTTCTATTCAAATCTGTCGTTATTTGTTTCTCCAAAGGAATTATCTAAACATTATTTTCCCCAACTGGGTGTTAACAGTTGCACAGATGACGGATGTGTTAGATCTTTCAGAAAATTGATTTTCTTTTCAGTGTAGTAAGTATCAGATTCTAGACTAATTTATTTCTTAGCGGAAGAATTTCCTTTTCTTTTTCTTTTATACTTTTTGTTCTTAAAAACAAAATTAAGCAAGTGTCTTAGCATTCTGTGTATCAAAGAGGAAACTGCAAAGTTCCAGCTTCTATCCAGGATGAATTCTGCAAGGAAACATGGATTGAAACTGATCCAACTGTTTGTAAGGTTACAATAAATACACCTTTGCCCTTAGCGCCACAATTTACTAGACAAGACAGGAACAAAAAAAGGGTTGACTTAGGGACTGCATAGGAGATTTTCACAGAAGCACCTTCAGTCTCCCAAGCAGGGTTTCCCCCTGCAGCCCCCCCAAGTGGGCACTCAAGACCTCAAGAAAAAAAAATCCCTTTCCTGCCCTCTTTGCAAACAGTAACTGACTTTGCATTCTCTCCAGGATACCAAGTGAACCTAACCGGTTTAGCCAAATAAACTGAAAGACACCCCCCAAAAGGGGGGTTCCTATCTAGGCCTTTCAACAAAAAATACATTTCTCCTCCACAAATATGATTGTAATGATCACATTTAGACAGGCTCCTACAAGAAACGGCTTCTGGATTTGCTCAACAGAAGGGTACTCTGCCGCTACTTCAAGGGAGGGAAAAACAAAAAACAGAAAGTGAATTTTCATTGAATTGGACTGCATTAAATGCAGTTAAGGCTAATGTATATCTCCTTCGTTTCGTGTTAGATTTGCTCTGATTCAAGATGCAAACAAACTTAAAAGGTGAGTTGCTCTGCAGAATTCGAGTCTTAGATGGAAAATAAAAGGGTAGAGGTCGCCTGCCCTCAGGAGGACCATGGCCACCCCCACTGCTCTGACCGTCTGATGTCCTTTCTGACACCAGCAATTGATCCAAAGGACCCTGGTGGCCAACCGTGGCCGCCCATGACTGAGTAGGTACTAAATTGGACCTCCTCCTCTCCAAACGGCCCCGTCCCGCCCAGGTTCGTGTAACCAAAATCAATCGTTCTGCGAACTAAGAAAAGGAGCAACTGCTTTCCTCCCCACAGATGCCCTGAAACTTGGGGTCCGGGTCCCACTTTTACAGCTATTTAGGAAGAACTCGGAGCAACTCGGAGAACTTCAGGAGCTCGGCATTTTCAGTTGATAATGCATTATCCTTTCTCGCGTGTGTGTGTGTGTGTACCTGGCTTGCCCTGCTTTCGTGCACTCTCCCCGCCCCCCGCCCCATCGTACCTCATCTCCCTCCTTCTCCAACCCCAGCCCCATTTGGCTCCCACGCAAATCAGGACTGTCTCCCCTCCCCTCTCCCCGACCCAAAGAACCGCAGCTCCCAGGCCGCCCTAGGGTGCGGCGCCCAAGCAGCGCCCCACCACGGCGGGGGCAGGAAGCGGTGCGCGCCTTCCCACTTCCCTCCCTCCGGGCCAGACAATGGCTTTTTGCCGGGAAAACCAAGCGGGGAGGAAGGCGGCCTGGACTCCGGGACGACCCGCAGGTCCGCGTCCTCCCGGCGCGCGGGGATGGTCCCGCCCCGCCCACACCCCGCTGCCCACCCCGGCGGGACCCCGGCAGGTGGCCCGCGCCCCGCGCCCCGCGCCCATAGTCGGGCTCCCCGGCCCAGCCCGCCAGGAACAATGCACGCCCCGCCCACCCGCGCTCCCATTGGCTGGCGCTCGGGGCGGCGGGCGGCGCGGCGCGCGTGCGCGTGCGCGGGGCGGGGCGGGCAGGCGGGGGCGGTGCTTTGTGTGCGGCGGGCGCGGGGCGCTGGGCGCGGGGCCGCGGCGGGCGGGCGGCGGCATGGAGGAGCTGAGCAGCGTGGGCGAGCAGGTCTTCGCCGCCGAGTGCATCCTGAGCAAGCGGCTCCGCAAGGTGCGTGCGTCCCCGCCCGCCCCGGCCCGGCCCCACCTGGCGGGCGGCGGGCTCACCGCGCTTCTTCTCTTCCCCCCGCAGGGCAAGCTGGAGTACCTGGTCAAGTGGCGCGGCTGGTCCTCCAAGTGAGTCCCCCGGGCGCCCGCCTCGCCGGGGTGGGGGCGGCGTGGGGACCCTCGATCGCGCGGTCCTGGGATCCCGGGCGTCCGCGGCAGGGCGGGAAGTTTCGCGGGGTCCCCGATGCAGCCCGGGGCTGCCCTTTGTTTACGAGCCCGCGGGGAGCAGAGCTGAGCGGTCCCCGGCCCCGCGCCCCCGCCGCCCCGCCGCCCCTGCACCGCGCGCTCCTCGGGGCCCATTTGTTGCGCGCGCCCCGCCCGGCTCCCTGTCCCCCGGCTGGCCCGGGCAGGCGCGGACGGACGCGAGCCCCCCTCCTTTAGTCCATGTTTTCCCCGCTGTAACCTGAGCTTCCTATTGATGGGAGTAGGGCTTTTTTTCAAACCCCCTCCTTTTCTTCCTTTCTTTCAATGGAAGGGAAGGGACTTTGCGTCCCCGGAAGGGGCTCCCTCCGCAGCTGCTCCGCACCCCGATCTTCCCGGACCGACTCCCCTTACTGGACTCCCCCCAACTCCGGAGCCCTGCCCGCGCTGGCTGGGGCGCCAGCCACATTGTTCTGAGTCTGTGGGCTGCGGCTCTGCCCCTGGGCCTCCCCCTCCCTGCCTTCTGGACCTGCCTTCCCTTCCTTCCCTGGCTCCGGGCCAGGGTTTGGGGGATTCCCTCTCTGCAACTTTTCGTTTTATTGGGATTTGTTTTCCTCTCGGGCGCAGCCTGTAGGAGTCCTCTTGTGGCCTGTTCTAATTGGGGGCTTGAAGTGGCAGTTGCTTTGTGGGTTTGAGGTTACCCTGCTGGCTTTAGAGCCTCTGGGACCTCGGCTTGAACCTGTGACGGTTCCACGGGGCTAGGGGAGCCCAGGGTGGCCCCACTGGGCTGTGCGCTCTGCTGGTGTCTGAACTGACCCCGCTGTTTGCTTTTCCAGACATAACAGCTGGGAGCCAGAGGAGAACATCTTGGACCCGAGGCTGCTCCTGGCCTTCCAGAAGAAGTGAGAAAGTTCACAGCATAACTGAGGGGAGGGGGGGGAGTGGCCCTGCAGCACAGTGCTGGGAGCTGCAAGCCCTCCAGGGGGCTTGGGCTGGCAAGCTAGCCAGCATTGTGTCCATGCCTCTTAAGTCCCCAGTAAGTGCTACTTCCGTCTTTCCGATGTCCAGATTTGTGAAAATGAACCTCAGTTCCTTTGTGCAATGGTTCTGGTGTCTTTGGGCTTTTTCAGCGGAGTTGTTTGCAGGCAGCACTAGTAAGAACCCGGGGTGGCAGGTTTGCGGTGAACACACAGGCTTGTCTTGCCCCTGCGGGAGTGTGCCATGGGGCAAGAGAAGGCCCAGGGCTGGGGCTGGAAGCCTCAGCACAGTTGTGCCTGTTGGGTGCAGAAAACACCTTTATTTTGCTCTGAGCTGCAAAACAGATGATTCTAAGGTAGCACCGAGGGGCCATTGCCAGGTTCCCCAGGCAGGATTTCTTCTGTAATTCTGGCTGTCATTTTTTTTCTCTTAGGTAGGAGAGCTGGGTTGGGCTAGGCCCGGGGAGAGATGTCCTAGGCGTACGGGTGGTGATGGGAGGGTGATGGATAAGTCCGTCCCATCGGGGTGTGAACGTCTGCGGCAGATGCTGGGACTTGCCCTGTGTTGAGAGGCAGATGGATTGGTTGCTCAAGTCTCTCCAGCTGGGGTCGATCTGGCAGGCATGTTCTCAGGTGCCCGGGCTGTATTTGCTGTTTCTCCCTGCAGCGGGACTTGTAGGCTCTTCCTAGAGGTGCAGTATCAGAGTGGGGAAGTGGGTGGGTCTGGACCAGGCGAGAGAAACTGAGTGTGCTTGTCTTGTTTTGGAAAGTTCTGACGTCGGCCACCTCCTGGGTTTCTACTTAATTTTGTCCTCTGAGCCCTGGGAGTTGGCCTCGCACCTTGCTGGAGCTGGTACATTTCTCTGCATTTAAGATGCTGACCTTGGGTGAGGCGCTGTGGTGTGCACCTGTAGTCCCCACCACTCAGAAGGCTGAGACAGGAGATCTCTTGCGTCCAGGGCTTCCCAAGCAGCGTGGGGGCGGGGGGCATAGTGAGACGCTGTCTCAAAACAAAAAGAGACTGCCTCCTAGGACTGTGGGTGTTGCTCAGTGTAAGAGTGCTTGCTGAATGTACAAGGCCCTGGGTTCCATCCCCAGTATCTTAAATTAAAAAAAAAAAAAAAAAAAAAAAAAGTTTGGTGACGCACACCTGTAATCCTAGTACTTGGGAGACTGAGACAGGAAGATTCCAAGTTTGAGACCAGCCTCAGCAACTTACTCCCTGTTTCAAAATTTAAATTTTTATTTATTTATTTATTTATTTTTAAGAAGGTTGGGGACAGCCTGATATGGTGGCACAGGCCTGTAATCCCCATAGTTGGGAGGCTGAGACGGGAGGATTGCAGGTTTGAGGATAGCCTCCACAAGTAATGAGACTCATCAACTTAGTGAGACCCTGTTTCAAAATAAAAATAAAATAGGGCTGGGGATGTAGCTTGGAGATAGAATGCCCCTGGGTTCAATCCCCACTACCACAAAAATAAACAAGAAGGGCTGGGGATGCATCTCGTAGTTAGAATGCCCTGGGTTCAATCCCCAGTACCCAAAAATAAGACAGCATCCTAATTGTTGAGTGATGGTGTACGTATCCTTTACCTGGCTTTGGAGTGGTCTGGATTATGTCATGGAAGGAAAAAAAAAAAACCCAGGAAGGTAATAAGTTCTGCCTCCTCCTGTCTCCCAGAAAGACGGATCCCCCGGACACTAGGAGGTGGTGGTTACTTGCAGGGGGAGGCGTCTGCGGGGCAGGGATGCTCTGGGTAGCTGGTGCACAACACTCTACCCAGGTTGATACATCAGCGGAGGAGACCGGGAAGGTACCCCGCACCCTCTTAGGTTACTAGTCAAGGTTCAAGGCTGCTGTGCAGCGTGGGCTTTACCTGGACCTGCTAATCAGATTCTTTAAGAGATCACCTTGCAGGCCCCAGGGAGATGATGTCTGCCTGTTTTAATTGGTAGGGCCCCTTCCTGCAGGATAGGGTGAAGCACAAGCGTATCCATGGCTGGGGGGGGGGGCTCTTAGCAGCGCTTCCTGGCTCCTGGGGTGGGGGCTGCTGCAGGGGAGACAGGCCTGAGCCCTGGCTGCTCTGGAACTGGGCACCTCCGTTACTTCCATGGAACACACAGGTGCTAGAGCAGGAAAGCCATGAGCCAGCAGACAGACTGCAGAAGTGGGACAGGAGCCCTGTGCCCTCCGGGGCCGGCACACCAGGTGAGCATTGGTGCACCTGGGCAGATGCCGGGGGGCATTTTTTGCCTTTTTGCCCTGGCTCCTCCTGTGATGTGAGGAGGTTGGATCACATCATCCCAAACGAGAATTCTGGCTCACCGGGCTGGGACTTGTACAAACACTCCGCCTGCAGAAAGGCACCTGGGCAGAACACCGCAACTGTGGCTTCCCCGGGTTTGCTCGCCTGTCTCCCTCTTGCCTTTAGTTAGATGCAAAGGAGACGGGACAGAACTGACCCTTGCCGCAAAGATTGGGTGCTGTGCCTCTGCCGTGGGGTTTTTTTTTTTTTTTTTTTTTTTTTTTTTTTTTTTTTGCAGTACTGGGGATTGAACTCAGGGGCATTCTACCTCCGAGCTATTCCCCCAGCCCTATTTTTTATTCTTTATTTTGAAACAGGGTCTCACTAAGTTGCAGAGTGCCTCACTAGGTAGCTGAGGCTGGCCGTGAACCCGGATCCTCCGGTCTCAGCCTCCCAAATGCTGGGATTACAAGCGTGCGCCACCACGCCCGGCTCCTGCCGTCGGTATTTGATTGATGGGGCATGGTTTATAGCTGAACGGTTGACAAGCCGCCAGAGACCAGCGCGGAGGGTGGTGTTAGAAGCCCTGGAGCCCCCTATGATAGAGGGGTTTTTTTACACGGTGCTCCTCCACACTGATGTGTGATGCATCCTCAGGGAACACGAGAAGGAGGTGCAGAACCGCAAGAGAGGGAAGAGGCCGCGGGGCAGGCCCAGGAAACACACAGTGATGTCCTCCTGCAGCCGGCGCTCCAAGCTCAAGGTGAGTGGCCGTGCGCCATACCTGCTGAACCCCGCTAGCTCCTCGCCTTCCGAGACCACTCTGGGCAGAGGGCAGTCCCAGGACCTTGGGTGCAAGAGTGGCCGCTGGTACAGAAGCCTTCCCCTCTTGCCCCCCAGCAAGCCACCCCCCTTCCCGGTACTTTGTGTCTCTGTTGGGCCCTGCTCCTTCCTCCTGGGTAGCAGGGTCAAATTTGGCTGTTGACCGTGACGCCCTCTCACCGTCAGGGGCTTGGGAAAGAACTGGAAGCCAGTGTGTTGCTCTTGCACCTAGGTTTGCTTCATGGGTGTGGGCCGGCAGGGCAGCTGGTCAAGCCCAGGGTACCGGTCACTCCGGGCCCATTCCTAAGTACATCTGAAATGGAGGTGGCCAAGCCGGGCATGGTGGTGCATGCTTGTAATCTCAGTATTTGGGAGGTTGAGACAGGAGGAGCTCTGGTTCACAGCCAGTCTCAGTAACTTGGGCCCTCTGCAATTTAGACCTTATGATGGGTTATTTCTTTATTTAGTGGTAGTGGAGGCATTCTACCTCTGAGCTACACGTTAGCCCTATTTTATTTTAAAACAGGGAGTCACTAAGTTGCTGAGGCTGGCTGCAAATGTGAGAACTTCTTCTCTCAGCCTCCCAAGTACTGGGATTACAGGCTTGTGCCACCGTGCCCTGCTTCAAAATAAAAAGATAAAATAGAGCTGGGCATGATGGCGCACGCTTGTAATTCCAGTACTTAGGAGGCTGAGACCGAAGGACTCGGGTTCGCAGGCAGCCTTAGCTACTTAGTAAGGCTCTCCACAACTTAGACCCTGTTTCAAAATAAAGAATAAAAAATAGGGCTGGAAGCCAGGCATGGTGATGCATGCTTGTAATCCCAGGACTTGGGGGGCTGAGACAGGAGGATCCGGGTTCACAGCCAGCCTCAACAACTTAGTGAGGCCCTCTGCAACTTAGTGAGACCCTGTTTCAAAATAAAGACTAAAAAATAGGGCTAGGGATATAGCTCAGAGGTAGAATGCTCCTGGGTTCTGTCCCTAATACCACAAAAAAAAAAAAAAAAGTGGTGGCTTGCTGACCTGTGGACCAAAAGGCTCCAGGGAGTCAGATTCGAGGGTGGGGAGATGGGAGTGGAAGGTCTGCGTGGTTCTGGTGGCTAAGCCCGGGGGCTCAGAGCTTCCTTGCACTCTTGGCCCTCTGAAATCCTGCATCCTGCGGCTCTGAGTGCCCAGCTTCTTTCAAACTCTACCAGGAGCTAAACTGTGTTCCTCTCAAAAGCTGGTCCTGCGTGGGATACTTTTTCCCTCCTTGCTGTCCTTTGATCCTACAGACAACCTTGCTCTTCGATTTTTCTGCTCTACCTTGAATTTTGCATTTCACGTTTCAAGTCCTTCGGGAACAGCGCAGTGAGCAGCTGCTCCCCGCTGGCTGCCTCCCTGGCCTGGAAGCCACAGGTGCTGCGGCCGCCAGGTGCCTGGCGTGCTTGGGGACAGCCCTGCGGGTGCTCTGCACCTGGGGCCAGGCAGGCCAGAGTGGCGTGACTCACCCCCTTGTCTTTCCAGGAACCCGACGCGCCCTCCAAGTCCAAGTCCAGCAGTTCCTCCTCGTCTTCCACGTCGTCTTCCTCTTCCTCAGATGAAGAGGATGACAGCGACTTGGATGCCAAGAGGGGTCCCCGGGGCCGCGAGACCCACCCGGTGCCCCAGAAGAAGGCCCAGATCCTGGTGGCCAAGCCCGAGTTGAAGGATCCCATCCGCAAGAAGCGAGGGCGCAAGCCCCTGCCCCCGGAGCAGAAGGCCGCCCGGAGACCCGTGAGCCTGGCCAAGGTGCTGAAGACCGCTCAGAAGGACCTGGGGGCCCCGGCCGGCAAGCTGCCCCCTCCGCTCAGCGCCCCCGTGGCGGGCCTGGCGGCCCTGAAGGCCCACGCCAAAGAGGCCTGCAGCGGCCCCAGCGCCATGGCCGCCCCCGAGAACCTGGCCAGCCTCATGAAGGGCATGGCCAGCAGCCCCAGCCGCAGCGGCATCAGCTGGCAGGGCTCCATCGTGCACTACATGAACCGCATGAGCCAGAGCCAGGCTCAGGCTGCCAACCGGCTGGCGCTCAAGGCCCAGGCCGCCGGCAAGTGCGGCCTAGGGCTGGACCTGAAGGTGAGGACGCAGAAGGGGGAGCTGGGGATGAGCCCCCCAGGAAGCAGGGTCCCCAAGGCCCCCGGCAGCGGGGCTGCGGAGCAGAAAGGGAGCGGCGCCGGGGGGCTGTCTCTTCCCCACAGCGGCAGCAAGGTCTCTGCAGGGTGCCCGGGCTCCCAGCCAGCGCCCACCCAGGAGCTCAGCCTGCAGCTCTTGGACTTACAGAGTGTCAAGAATGGCATACCTGGGGTGGGCCTGCTGGCCCGCCATGCCTCGGCTACCAAGGCTGTCCCTGCCACCAACCCAGCCACCGGGAAGGGCCCCGGGGGCGCCCCCACAGCGGTGAGTGGGGCCAGCCTCCCCACAGACGCTGGCAAGGGTGAGAAGCTGGCCTCCAGGGCCACGGTGCTGCCCGCCCCTTCAGGCAAGCGGGAGGCCATCAAGGGCGGCGGCGCCCCCGGCAGGCAGGAAGGCCACTCAGCAGCGCCGGGAGAAGGCCGCAAGGCCGCCACGCTGTCGGAAGTCAGCACCGGGGAGGACAGCAGTGAGGACTCGGACCCCGACTCGTCCTCGCTGCCCGCCGCCGCCGGGCAGAGCCTGTCGGTGTCCGTGCAGACCAGCCAGGACTGGAAGCCCACCCGCAGCCTCATTGAGCACGTGTTTGTCACCGACGTCACTGCCAACCTCATCACAGTCACGGTGAAAGAGTCCCCGACCAGCGTGGGCTTCTTCAACCTGAGACATTACTAAGGTCCCGGTGGCCCTGACCCGAGCGGCCCGGGCCACCGGACCTGACCTGTCCCCATCTGGTTTTGCTCGGATACACACCCTGCAGCCCAGACCCTGCAGGCTCGGAAGGGACGTCTCCCCGCGCACGCCCTGCCCTGTCCTGCGGCTGAAGCAGAAGGTGCCCCCTTGGGTTGCTGGGCCCGGCTTCCTCGTGTTCTACCTCTCCAGGCTCCATTCTGCTCCTGCCTCAGGCGCTTGGGTGGTCCAGGCCCCCTGCTGGACGGTGGGTCTCGGTGTGGACTTGAGTGCACCCCGCCGGCCTGCAAGAGTAGCGGTCTGCCTGCGCTGGCCCTGGGGTCCAGTTGGAAGAGGGCTCGCCCGTACCCCTATCCCCGCAGAGGTGGGGCAAGTCAGGGAGCCCTCCAGCATCCTTTCGCCTGACACCAGTTTCTGGAAGATGGGGTGGGGTGGGGAGACGCCTGACCAGGCAGGAACTCCCTTGGGAGCAGTACCCGAGCCTTTGAGGGCAAGGCTGGGGGTGGCGGAGCCTGGGACCTTACGGTATGACCCCTGGAGCAGTTAGCTGGAGTGCCACCTAACCCTGCCTCAGCCCCAGATGTTGGCCTCTTAGTCCAGCAAGGGTGTGGGGTGGGTGCATCTGAGGACCCTCTGGGTCTGGCTGTTGCTGCCTCTTGCCAACCTGTGCTCTAGTGAGAAGGGGGTCCTAGTCCCCTTCCAGCCTCTGGCCTGGAGCCCTGTCCAGGGTGGACGTGACTGTCTTAGTTCTGAGGACAGAAGTAGCTGGGCACAGATGGGACAAGGGCCTGCAGGCTGGCGGCAGAACAGCTCTGGCCGCGGTGGTCTGCGGGGGAGCCTCTCTCCACAGGCTACATTGAATCTCTGATAAAGGCCCAGCCGCGTCTTTACGGTGCCACAGACCAGCCCTGCTGTCCACCTGTGGGTGGACACAACCGCTCTCCCCCTGTGTGACCCGGTGGGGAGGTCATTCCTTGGGTGCCACTGACCCTGACAATCCCCCCCACCTTTGGGGGTTCTGTGTCCTTCTGAGCCGAGAAGTCGTATTCCTGCACCATTTGGGATGTGAGGCAAGGTTGGAGCAGCTCGCCTAGCAGAGGCCAGGCTCCGCCAGCCTTGATCTGGCGGCCCTGGCTCTTCCCCTCCTGGGACGCTGATTCTGACACCCATCCACATGCCAGGCTGCCTTGCCATGCCTCTTGCCAATGGCAGGACTCCTGTCTTGGGAGCAGAGAGGCGCCAGCAGGTGGGGGTTCCTGATGCCAAAACAAGGGTGGGTCTGGCCAGCCCTCACACGGCCCCTTTGCTCCAGTTGCCTTGCAGTTGAGGAACTGCCCTCTCCAGAACCAGCCCCAGCCCAGGTTGGGCTCTGGCTTCTGGGGAGCTACAGGGCGCCCCAGCTCCTCACCCCCTGTATACACACACCAAATAGAAAGTGACGGCCTTTGTGTAGCCAAATTGACCTCAGTAGTGTGCCTTTGGGACAGACCCGTGTCTGGCTGTGCTGAAAGCCATCCAGGCCCAAACCATAGGGTGTGCGGGCTGCGGCAGGAGCAAAGCCCACCCTGCAGGAAGCGAGAGGGTCACCTGCTGCACTGGCCCTGGTCTCCCTCCTTGACCCCAGCCAGCCAGGGCCCCTCACTGTTTCCTCCCCAGAGGGGCTGACGAGTTCCAAGTCTTGCATTTCTTTCCTGCCAGGTGCTGCAAGGCCCCCCCCCAAGCCCTTGAGGGGGCTCAAGGACCCCTCTGCTGTTGGAGACATGGGGGGGGCGGTTGCCAGGCCCCTGCAAACCCTGATTCGGTGCCTTTCTTGTTACCAGCTACTTCAATCCCAAAGTTTGAGTCTGCAAACACCTTATCCCCAGCCACTTTGCCTTCACGATGTGTCGTGTAGTGTGCCGGTGCTCGTGACCCCAGCGGCTCATGTTAAGCGTGTATAGGAACAAGAGTCTCCGCCGGAGGACCGTGCCCCGTGTGCAGTTGGCCGTTTTGTGTTTACCATTAAATAAAAGTAATCCTTTTTATATTTTAATTTGCTGCTATTTGTGGGGGTAGAGGTGGTCCTGCAAGGCCTCAGTCATGCATGTGACTTAAGATTCAGTGTTCCCAGCCAGACGTGATGGCGCACGCTTGTAATCCCAGTACTTGGGATGCTGAGACAGGAGGATACGGGTTCCTGGCCAGCCTCAGCTACTTAGGTCCTCTGCAACTAAGTGAGACCCTGTTTCAAAAGAATAAAAAATAGGGCTAGAGAGCCAGGCATGCTGGCACATACTTGTAATCCCAGTACTTGGGAGACTGATACCAGAGGATCCAGGTTTTTGGCCAACCTCAGCTACTTAGTGAGGCCCTCTGCAACTTAGTGAGACCCTGTTTCAAAAAATAAAGAATAAACAGGACTGGGGGTGTAGCTCTGAGGTAGAATACCTCTGGGTTCAATCTCCAGTACCACCAAAAAAAAAAAAGATTCAGTGTTCCTTTTTTCTGAAGGGTCCCAAATGAACTGCATCTCAGTTTATGTGCCAAGAGAGTTTTTTTTATTTATTTATTTATTTTCGGTACTGGAGATTGAACCCAGAGGTATTCTACCTCCAAGCTACACCCCCAGTCCTATTTTTTATTCTTTCTTTTGAAACAGGGTCTCATTAAGTTGCGGAGGGCCTCACTAAAAGTAGCTGAGGCTGGCCACCAACCCAGATCCTCTGGTCTCAGCCTCCCAAGTACTGGGATTACAAGCGTGCGCCACCACGCCTGGCTTGTGGTTTTTAATTTTTAAAAAGCCAAATTGTGCCGAGTGTGGTGGTGCACACCTGTAATTCCAGTGCTTGGGAGGCTGAGACCAGAGGATACAAGGACGGTCTTGGCAACCTGGCAACTTCCTGTTTTAAAATATAAAGCCGGATGTGGTGGCGCTCGCTTGTCATCCCAGTACTTGAGTGGCTGAGACAGGAGGATACAACTTCACAGCCAGCCTCAGCTACTTAGTGAGGCCCTCCACAACTTAATGAGACCCTGTTTCAAAAGAAAGAATAAAAAATAGGGCTGGGGGTGTAGCTCAGAGGTAGGATGCCCCTGGATTCAATCCCCACTATTACACACACACACACACACACACACACACACACACACACACAAGCCAAGTCTTGTATGCTGTTTCCAACTGCTTTGAATTATTTGGCTGTTTGCTTTCTTAGAACAACCAAGAATGGGTGTGTTAGTACACTAGAAAAGCTTAAGCTCTGTTGATATAGGACAGCAGCCCTGACCCTAATAGTTAAATTAGGACCAGCCAGTTCATGGCGATGCCTCCGCCAGGAAGCCTTCTGGGACTGGAGAAGGGGAGAGGGAGTACCTGGATGACCAGATTTTTACCCAAGTGCATCTCCCAATTCTGAGCTTTTGTAGTATTTTCTTTGAAAGCTAATGGTAGCATAGGCTTTCCCCCCCCCCCTTCGGTACTGGGGATATAACCTGGGGACATTCTACCCCCGAGCTACAGCCCCAACCCTATATTTTAGTCTTTATTTTGAAACAGGGTCTCACTAAGCAGCTGAGGCTGGCCTCGAACCCGGATCCTCCAGCCTCAGCCTCCTAAATGCTGGGATTACAAGCGTGCGCCACCATGCCTGGCGGCTACAAGGATTCTTTAGACTAATGTTAATTAACTTTGCAGAAGGAAAAAAGTAAAGACATCAAGATTCTTGCCTTTTTTAACTCCTAGTTTATCAATAAATATATTTTTTGAACTTTTGAACATGGTGTACGTCGTGAGTGGTGCCCAGAACCAAATAATCTTTTCACTTTCCCTGTTTGGGGGCCAAAATATTCATCTAGACACAAATAGTTGTGCCATGGAAAAATCAACACCTGGGAAGATCTTAACCACTTTTCATGGAGTACAGGGGGGAAAGTTTTGGAAGTGAGGGCTGGGGTTTGATTTCGATTCTCTACACCAGTGGTCTACAACCAAGGCCAGCCCAAGGGACATTTGGCAGTTCCTGGAGACAATTCTGGTTGTCACCTCAGGGTGGAGTGAGATGCTTCTCGTGGGTAGAGGCCAGGAATGCTTAGAAAACATGCCAGAATGCATAGCCCAGCCCCCCAAAACAACAAAAATGAGCCTCCCCAGGATGTCAGTCATGCCAAGTGTGAGAAAACCCGGCTTCATAGGAAGGATGGAGAGATGCTGGAAAGAATGGCCCAGCGGGGAGGAAGGGTGCTCCTGGCACCTAGCGGGCAGAGGTCGGGGGCTGCTGCAACCTCTACTCAACTCACTTGGAGACCTCTCCCAGGAGCAGGTCCACAGTTAAAGGAAACCAAAGTCCCCTTTCACTCGTGTGCACACAGACACACACACACACTCAGAACCCCCCTTGATACCATGTTGGAAAGCTACTGCATTTCTTGGTCCCACTGCATGTTGTAATAATACCAAAAGGACTCAGCTATGAAATTCTAAGGGAGTCAAATGGTAAACTCAAGAAGCCAGGAGTCAGCGGCCCCGGTGACTCCTAAACCAGGGCCCACAATAAAGCGATGATTTGCTGATAATACAACCTTCCCGGAGGAGCCTTCAAGGTTCCATAAACCTCCGCATGAATTTATTCATTAAATCTAGCCTCCAGGGAGAACCCAGCTTGCTTTGAAGTGAGGGGCCTGGGTGCTGGCTGCCCCTGGTGGAAAGGCAGATCAGGGTGTTGGGGTTCAGGAGGGGTCCCCAGCACAGATAAGTGTGCAACCCCTGCTTCCTGCTCCCGGCTCCAGAAAGGCCTGTGCATTTGGACTTGCAGACAAGGCTATCGGTGTGTTTTCTATTGTTGCCTTTGGGGCCGGCCGTTTTCTTTTGGGAAAGGTGAGCAGGGGCAACCCCATCGGTCCTGTCTTCTCTGGCTTTTCAGTGCTGCAGAAAAGTAACTGGGCACGCCAGGAAGGAACAAGCAAGCCGAGCAGGAGCTGGCCTGATGGGGAGCCAGGCTTTGGTGAGAGCCCATTTCTATGGGGCTCGGGCAGACCGGTGCGGGGGCCCTGGCCACGCGGCCTTTGTTAGTTTCTGCACTGCTGACCGCCTAATCCACCGCCTCCCCAAAGAATGGGCTGAACTGCAAGGGGCCCGACCCGGCCCTGCGCCACCCTGGCCAACCCGAGGGCGCCCAGTGCGACTGTGCTGGGAGGACCGAATCCGCGCCGCTGGACACTTCCGTCCTTCTCTGCGCCCTCGCGGCTGGAGGACCCTGCCGCAGAAGGGGCGTCCATGGGGCCGAGCGCCCAGCGGTGCCTTTGGGTGAGTGGGGAGGGGGAGCGGCGGCTTTTGCATCTTCTGTCGAGAATCAGAAAGGCACTGGCCGCCCTGGGGGGAGGGGAGGGGAGGCGCCGGGCACAGCGGTTGAGGCCGCCGCCTCCAGAGGGCGCGCGCGTCCCGCGCAGGTAGGGCCGCGGCGCTTTGGACGTGCGGGTTCCGAGCTGCCCCAAACGCAGTTGATGCAATTGCACTTTCTGCACGTCGGGTTTCCAGAGTCCCTCCGCCGCAGGGTTCTCCGAGGTCTCAAAGAAAAGCCCAGGTTGCAGCGCTCACAGTCTTTCTCGTCACGGTCAAGACCCAGGAGTGCAGGTTAACCTCCTTTCCACCCGGGACCAAATGGAGACCCTCCAGGCCCTCCAGTCGCTGCCTCCCGACTCCAGCTGGGTCCGAGGCGACTCTGGGCCTGGAGAGATTCTTGTGGAGAAGAGGAAAGCCGACTTGGGCAGGCTCATTGTCTGTCGGCTTCCAGCGAAGAGCTCCGGGCTTCTGCCAGGACCTGTGCGCTTCAAGCATTAAAGGGACCAGACAAACCCGTCGGGCTAAGGGCGGTGCACAGTACGTTCCACCCGAGTGTGCTGGGCCTGGCTCCTTCTGGAGGCGGAGACGGAGCCGGTCCTGCGCTCCTCTCCGGTCTGTCGCACAGCAGCGGAGGTGACATCGCGGGCCGAGGCCTCCACACCCGGTCTCCGCTTTCCTGGAGAATCTGCCCGGAAAACCAAAAAAACCCGCGGAAGAAGCCCCTGGCCACAGCCGAGGTTCGCGGTGGCCCAGCGGATCGCGACAAAGGATGGAGTTGGCGCCGAGCACTACCCTGGTATCCAAGAGAGGACGCGGGAGGGAGCCGGACACCGCGGCGGGGCCACCGCGACCCGGCCAGGCTACGCGCCTTCTCCACCCCCTGTCCGTCCAGCCCAGGCGCCAGGCTGTAAACTCGGACCTCTGGCGCCTGGGACCCTACTGCGCACGGCGCACCGGCTGCCCACGTCCGAAGCGCACTCTGCGACCCGTGGCGTCGGGAGCCCCCGGCATCCCCGACCTCCCAGGACAGGTCGCCGAGCTGGGGGCGGAAGGTGGGGAGGGCTTCGCCGAGGTTGGGACCAGCGACTACTCCCTCCGTCGCGGCTGAGATGCGACGGCGCCCACGCCCCTCTCGTCGGGCGCCGCTGCGGGTGCCGCCGGATCTGCAGGGCGACGTCTGCCCAGGACTGCGAGGGGGACTGAGTCCGACGCGACGGCCTCTTTGGGGGATCCTGTGCCGGTTTCACGCCCCCGCCCCCACTGCTAAGTCGCCTCCCACCAACACCCTACGGTGGGCTCTATCTTTGCCGCCCCTCGCCCGCCAAGCCTGGGGGTATCTACTGCCAAGGCGACCAGGGGCGGAGAGGCCGCGGGGACTCCAGAGGGCGCGCGGGGCCGCGGCGCGGCGGCTCCGGGTTCGCTAATCACATCAGCGCGCTCTGCGCCGGCTCCAAGCAAGCAGTTGCCTAGCAATGCCCGCGAATTCAATTCCTCAATCAATAGGCGCGAGGCTCTGCATTTCGGGGGGCGCTGGCCGGGCTGGGTGGGACGGGGGCCAGGCACCCGGGAGCAGGCTGGGGAAGCCAGGCGGCGACGCACCTGGCCCCCCGGAGACCAGCGACATCCGGCCTACGGGGAGGGGAAGGCCTGGGGGGAGCCCCACCAGAAGAAAGGGAACCGAAATGGAGCGCATCCTCCAGGGGTCCCCGACTTCTGCCTGGGTCCCAAATAAGTACAGTCAGTAGCAGGTGAGGCATGGTAAGGCCTCCCCAAGGGAGGCTGAGGAGGGTCCCGCCCCCACTGCCTCCCAACCCCACCTCTCCCTCTCGATGGGGGTCCCCCACTTGGGGAAAGGCCTTAACAGGGAATCCCTCCCGTCCCAGGGGGAAGGGAGCAAGGGGGGAGTGGGGTAAGAGGAAGGAGGTCCTTCCCTCTGGGGCAGCCTTTTCCCCATGCTCAGGGGAGGAAATAAAAATAATACAACCAAGCCAAGCCGTATGTCTATTTACAAAGTATATATTTAAACACATAAAAAGCTTATTGGATACAGACCTTCACAACCGTAGGAGATAGGTACCGAAGCTTCCCTCAAGCGAGGCAGAGAACCATTCAGACTGGTACAAATCTGAGGACACACGCACAAGCCGCGCACGGTTGCAGACGCCCAGCCCCCTGGCCCTGGGCCCCTGCCCTCCCACCCCCCAGGTCTGCGTCTCAAGAGCGAGCTAGCCAAGGAGACACTCACGACGGTCAGGGACAGACGGCAGGACGGGGGACGGCGAGGGGGAAAGACTAGGCTGGCCCGACCGTGGCAGAGCCGGCCCGGGGGAGGTGGGAGGTGAGAGCGAGAAGGGACGGAGGGAAAGCAGGGCTGAAGCCAGGTACCCAAACCTGTGTCCGGGAGCCGCCGCCCCCTTGGCGACACCCAAGCCCCTTCAATGCGGATTCATCAGAAAATAGCGTCACATTTAAACACACTCGGTCAACGGCGCTTCTTTATACAAAGTCTAAAATACCAGTTTTACAAATGTGAACAGATAAAAATCCCTACTCCGGGACTTCTCTTTAGGCGCGATTGGATATTCAAGGACAAAATCCCTGGCACACCGCCCCCCCCCCACCCCTCTCTCTCTTTCCCTCTTTCTCTTTCTCTTTAAAGACTAGTCTGCAGGGGAGAAAGGCTGGAGGTGGGAGGTCAGGAGTACCGGGAAGGACGAGGCTAGGGTCCCTCCTGGACTCCCCTCCCCCTGCCCAGCCAGGGACCCCCCCCCAACCTGGCTCTGAGTCTGTGCTTTCTCCGGCGTTCAAGGCCCCGCTCCCAGCCCTCGACGAGCGTGGAAGTGAGAGCTCCGCTGGCCCTTTAAGGGCGGGGAGGGCGGGCAGGCTGCAGGACCGGTGCTTGGAGGGACCGAGCTGGGTGGGTAGGGGGGGAACAAATTTGTGCTTTTGAGTCAAAGAGGCGCGCGCTCGCGGTCCGGAGGGTGCCGAGGCGGGGGCGTCACGGGACCTGCACCCGGTGGCACTCCGGGCCGCCGCCGCCTCCACTTCCAACTCGAGTTCCTCCTCCCCCTTTGACGGAGTTTGAATGTCGAGTTCAGGGAGAGAACGCTCCGCGAATCGAAAGGCCTATAAATTACAGCTTTTGCTTTTAAGAAGGGGCGGGGGGAGGAAAGGAAAACGCAGAAGTTCTAACGCGTCCTCGGATGGAAACCCCGCCTCGGACCCCGGCCCGGTCCTCCCCGACGCCCGGGGTGCGCGCCTTCCCCCAGGGGAGGCTGGTCCAAGTCTTCCTGGGAGGTGGGGCGGCCGTCTCTTCTGGCGAAGCTAGTGGACGCGCAAAGGAAAGGTCCACCCGAACAATTTTTTTTTTCCTTGTAAAACAACTGTCTGGAGCTCTGGGTACTGACACGCAATTCTCCCAATTTATCCTGGCATTTCGGGAATGTAAACAGATTCGCTGGATTTCTTTTTCTCTCTGTGGAGTAAAGAAAGGAATCGAGGCAACGAGAGGGGGGAAGTTTTTTTATCCACGAGACACACACACGATCGGCGTGTCGAGCACACACAGCTCCTCATGTAAAGTGCATTTCCTGGTGTGGTGGGGGGGGAGTGCTCCCCCGCCCACCCGCGACTCTCTGCCTTAAACATCACACACACAAAAAAAAGTTTTCAAGTTAATACTTTTTCCTCCCCCTTAATAAATGTCTTAATCTTAAAAAAAGAAAATAGAAAAAAAAAAAGAAAAAAAAACAGGCTGAGCCCACCCCCCTTTTTCTGATTGGGGAGCCAACCTTTTGTTGACCTGGCTGGCCAATGGGAAGAGAGAGAAAAAAATCAGGGCTCTGCCTTGGTGCCAGGAGTCTGGCATGGGGAATGCAGAGGAGGGGGAGCGATGAGGTGGGCAGGCTGAGTCCCTCGGGCACCTGGGACACCCAGTCAGTGCCCAGGCCTCCAGCCTCCCTAGTGCCCTGCGGGGAGGGAGGGATCCCTGGGGTCCCAGCTTAGCCTGTCTGACCCTCCAAACCACACTGCCTCTCTTTTTCCTTGTTTAAATAAAACAACTTCAAGAGTTGAAATATATATATTTAGATATTTTTCTTAAATAACATATTTACATCTAATAGAAAATATAACTCTAGAGATAATTTTCCAACCAAAACTGAGGGGTGGGGGTAGGGAGGAAGAATGAATGGAGGAGTATGAAGTGAGGGATGGGGCCAGCCAGAAGGCCAGGTCCCACCCAGAAACGAAAAGCACTATATGCCAGGCTGCCGCTCACTCTTGTCCTGGGCTCCCCCGCCTGCCCAGCGATTCATCTTTTCTCTTTAAAAAAGCCTTGGTCCGTGTTACTCTCCTTAATGGTGACGGTTAAAAAGTTTGAGGTCACATCGGTGACCACCACCTTCTCCAGGTTGGTCAGGGAGGGGCTCCAGGATTCTTCCTCTGGGTCCCCCAGGATCCTGGCCACTGGGATCCTGGCGATGAGAGAGGGCCTACCCCCCTGAGCCCCCATGTCCCGATAGAGGCTCCCCACAGAGCCTGGGGTGCCCGAGCTGTGCCGGACCCGGGGGCCACCAGAGTCCAGAGCGCCCTGGCCTTTGGCCTCCAGGAAGGCAGCCCTGTTCTTTATGACCCTGGCTGGGAAGGTGTCCACGGTCAGCTTGCCGGCGGCTTCTGCCGAGCTAGGACTGGTCACACCGCACTGCACCAGGTCCGAGTCCTGCCTTCGGGCCAGCTGGATCACGCTGTGGCCAGCTGGGAACTTTCCTGCCCCAGAAGGGGTATCATCGAGCTTCCTGCCCTTGAGGTAATCCCCGAGGCCATCGCTGGGCTCTCCCAAGGGCCTCTGCGAGGGGTCCAGGAGTTCCTTCCGGGGCTTGGGGCCTCTCTTCTTGGAACTGTCCCCTGGTGAGCTGGGCTTGTCTTCCACTCGGCTGGTGCCTCGCTCCCGCTCTCGCTCCCTCTCCCGGTCCCGGTCCCTGTCCCGAGGGGGTTCTGCTCGGCAGGTGCTGCTGGTACTGCTGCTGCTTCCTGGTGGGGACAGACCCATGTTCCGGAGGCCCTCTCGGGCGCGGGAAGTAGAAGCCAGGTCCTGGGGTGAGCGGCCAGGGTAGGGGATCCGGATGCCCCTGGCGGAGTCACTCCTGAACTCATAGGTTTTGGCCTTGGCCTTAGCTTGAGCCTGGGGAGGGAAGGTGGTCCTGAGAGTGAGGCAGGGTGCTGCCCACACCCACCCTCCTCCAGCCCTGGCCTCCCAACTTCATCCTGGGAGGCCTGCAAAGCTCCACAGAGCGGGAAGATGGCTTAGTGGTGGCAGTCTGGGGGGGGGGGGGGGGAGAGGGTGTTTCTAGTAGCAACCAATTTCAGGCAGCATACTTATGTATTCCATATTACATCCATTTGGGATGGCTAGGGGCACCCGGGCATTCTAATGTGACTAGGCCCCTCCCCTCTATGCCCCTTGCCGCCACCACTGACTTGGCAATAGGCTGTCAGGGCCATTCATCCTAGAGTACACACAGGCCTGTGCGACGCTACCCCATTGGTTCACACTTGACACACTGGGACTCCACAATACTGCAGTCCACCTTGGACATTAGCATCCTACCTTGAGGAGGAAGGTTTTGGGTTTGGGTCCTCGTTTTTTGGGGCCGTAGAGCTCCATCTCTCGTTCCCTAGAGACGGGAGGGAGGGAGAAGAAACATGTTAGTAAAGAAACCAGGAGAGGCTCCGGTTCAGGCCGAGTGGAAGCCACCCTGCATCCTTCCAAGTGAGTGGCTGGGGCTTAGAAGGGTCTGTACCTTTCCTCAAAGGCTGCCAGCAGGCGAGCATCCAGGATATTTTCTTCTGGCTCCCATGTGCTATACCTACAGGGGATCAGGAAGAAGTGGGCGTCAGTCCCGGGAGCAGAGAGAGCAGAGGGTGTGTGGAACTTTTCTCGCTGCCTTGTATTGTATCTCAACGTAAAAAGGAAAAGAGGAAGAAAGAAACCCCCTGAACAACAGTCTGGGGTTGAGAATTACAGATAACCTACTTACTTCTGTGACCAGCCCTTCCATTTCACGAGGTATTCCATGCGTCCCTGCGGATGCAAAAGGGGAAATGTGTGTGTGTGCATGGGGAGGGAGGCATGACGAGGACACAAGAAATACATGCGAACATGCATGCACCAAATGAACGCTGGAAAGCCCACTGCCAAAGGCACGCGCCTGCTGCATCACCCTGCACGGAACGCTACACAAAGTGCATGCACCGGCATTCATCCCCCACCCCGCCCCCCACCCGTGCAATCTGTGCATCGCTGCAAGTCTAAGGAGAACGCGGGGGCTCAGAGCTGCAGCCGCCGCCGCCGCCGCCACGGCCGCGGCCGCTGCTGGGACCTGGGGGAAGGGAAGCTGGCTGCAGCAGGGGGAGGGAACCCGGGCCCGGAGGGGAGGGCCCGGACGCACCAAGGCCCGAGGCCTCGGACACCTACTTTCCGTATGCGCCGCTTCAGGAGGGCTTCGGCCGCGAACACTCGCTCCCCCACCGCCGAAAGCTCCATGTTGACTCGCCGCTTCCCCCCTCGGCCGATTCCAGGAGCAGAAAAGCAGCAGCCAGCGCACGACAGACCATAATACTCTCCCGCTGACGTCAGTTCTCCTCCCTCCCGCGGCCCCCGCCCGCGCGGCCGAGCTCGGCTCCCTCCTCCCCCGCTCGGCGCTTCCTCCCGCCCCACGTGTTGCTAACGACGTTGCTAGAGCCGAGCGGCCGAAGCCTGCTCCTCGCGCGCTGATTGGGCGAGCTCTCGGCCACGCCCCTCTCCCTTTCTCCCCCGCGTTGCTACGTGACCCGTGTTCCAATAGCCAGGGGGCGGAGTCTCCGGCGACTCCAGAGGCCCAGCGCGGAGGAGGGGGCGGCCGGCGGAAGTGACGCCACGGAGAGGGCGGGCCCGGCCGCTGTCAGTCTGCGGGGCTCGCCTGGGGGGCTGGCTGCCCTCTGTCCTCGCCCGGGCCCCCTCCCCCGCCGCCAAGCGGTCCCTGCGGTGCTCGGCGTCCCCCACCGCTCACGCTGGGATCCCCGCGGCGGCGCCAGCCAGGCCCCGCCCCCTAGGCAGACCCCGGCCCGCCCCACCCCCACCGCCGGGGACTCGCGCCGTCCCCTCCCCCGCCGCCCGCGCGCACAATGCACCAGGCACAGGTGCTGGGGCACCGCGGACCGGGACCGGACCCGGGGACCCGACGGGCGTCCCGGCCGCTCCCGGCCCGCCACCCAACGACCCTCGGTCTCCATGGCAACGCCCCCCCGCCGTCGCCAGCCCCGTCACGCTGACGAGCCGCGGTGCCTGCGCCTGGCCTCCTGTCGCGGCGCGCTGCCCTGGCCCACCCGGGTCCCCGCGAGCCGGCGGCCCGTGCGTTCTGCCTGCTCGGAAGCCGGGAGCCGACCCCGCGCAGGCCCGGCTGCTGTCGCCCGAGCCCTCCCGCGCGCAGGACCCCGCGGGGACGGTGCGCGCCTGCTCCTGCCCCGGACCGTCCCAGACACCCAGACCCACCTGCCCGCCCCCGCCTGGCCGCAGTCCCCAGCGTGGCCAACCCCGGCCGCCCCTAGCCTGAGCCGGTGTGTCCGGGGCGTGCACAATCACGGGGCAGAGCCTGGAGCTCGGCTAGTTTTGGGGTGCGCGGCTAGGGGCGCGTCTGCTGTCTGCAGACCCGGCGTCCGGCCGGCTCACTTCCTGTCCACTTTTCCAGACGTGCGCAGCTGACACCTGGCGAGAAACAACGGCTTGGGAGTTGCGGGGCGTCGCGGGGTTCAGTGCGGGCTTGGCCAGAGGCTTTTAGTCTTGAAGTTTTGGTGGGTCTTGGCAAAGAGTCTAGAGCCGAGCCGCGGATGCCTCGGTCTCGCACTCACGCGCGTGCACTCGCCCACCTTCTTGGTGATCCGCGACGGGGGCAGCGGTGGGGACAGAAGCCACAGCCTGGACCCTGCGACCCCCTACCCTTCTTTCTTATCGTCCAGGCCCCAGCTCACAACGCCCACTCCTTGGAACCCACGATTTAGTTAAAACTCGGACGACTGGGAGCGGTTTCTCCAGGCCACGGATGGGATGGGGTGGGAGAAAGGATTGGAAAAGAGAGAGAGAGAGAGAGAAACCATCGGTGGAGAAAAAGAGCGGGCCAAGGAGTCTGGCTCCGAGGGCAGGACGCCCAGAGCGGAAATCTGGCCTCGTGTCCACGGCGAGGTGCGCGGCCGTCCTCGGCCCCCGGGGTGGGCGGCGCTGGGACCGCCCTCCCTCCGCGTCTTCTCGCCCCTGGAAATGCGGGTTCCAGTTTTCCAGTTTTTGGCCCTGCTCCCAGACTTTACAAGGTGGGCTCTGGGCTGCCGTCTCGTCTTTCTGGCCGTCCCGTCTTAACGAACAGCGCGCCGTCGACGCCCCGAGCGCCCAGGCGACCCGCGCCCGCCGCCGGCGAGAGGCCGCGGACGGCTGCGTCCTTAATCATAAAAAGTCATTCCCGGTAACAAATAGTTTCGTCGGCCGGTGCCAGCGATACAGCTGTTTCTGTTTAAGCTTAAATACTTTCCAACAGTTTGGGCAGTAAAAATAAAGTTGGCCTCGGCCGCCTATAGGTGTCTGCTTTCCCCACCCAGAGAAGCCCACCCTATGCTCTGGATCTGGGTCGCTCTGCCCGCCCCGCCGGCCCCTCTTGGGATCCGCTGCCCGCCCGGGACGACCGACCTCTGCGGCCCACCCGGACTCTGCCCCGGGGCCGGCTCTGCGCTGGCTGCGGGACCACCTTGGGGCTGGAGGGAGGGAGCCTACCCCAGCGGCGGAGGACCAGACCCGCCGGGCCTGCCGCCCTCCCCCACCCCTGGGAAGGTGGTCTGCGCCCGAGGAAAGTGGTGGTTTCCCTTCAGATAGAGTTTCTGGAGCTCTGCCCCGGATTTGTGCTCGCTGTCCGGTGCATTTACAGACCCAAGTCGAGGCCGCAGAGGTCGGAGGATGTTTTCAGTTTCACGCTGAAAAACTAACTCTCCTCCTCCCTCCCTGAGCTGCTCCTTTCTCTTCTCTCTCATCCTCCTTTTTTTCTTTCAGAGACATTCTTGGTCTCATTTTTCCTTCTTTGCCTAAATCCCTCCAAGAAGCCCTACCAGAGAAAGGGAAGCCCCAGGCGCTGGCCGCCTCCTCGAGAGGGGTGTTTGGGGTTTGTTCCTACCTCCGCGCCCCCTTTCCCTGCCCCTCTTTACACCCACTGGCGATCCTTTCCAAATAGCTTGCTCTGAACAAAAATAGCGCCTGGAGGTGTCTGCGTTTGCAAACCTTGAGTGTTCCTGCAGATTCATGGCCAAGGTGGGACTGGGTTCATAAGGAAACTGGAAGCAGGGAAGAATCTGAGGTCAAAGGGAGTCTGGCTCGGTTTATTGGTCCTGTGAAGGACTCACCCCAGCCTGCCAGTCCCCGCGGCCGCTGCCCAGGGACAGAAGGGTTGAAGAATGATGAGGTGGCCTCACTCCACGGTTAGGAGAAGAAAAGAGAGGTGTCGGTCTGAGAAATGGGTTTGCAATCTCACAAGACTGGGAGCTGAGGCTGGCTAGGCAGAAGGGGAAGGTGCGTAGGGTGGCCGGGAGAGGGCGCTAGCTTGGGCGTGGTAGCGCCCGCGCTCAGGTCCTTTTGGGTGGATCAGCTGGTGGCACTGTCCCCAAAACTAAATGAACGAGGATCCCCACTCCCTTACCTTTCTCACTGAACACCCCCCCCCCACTTCCCGCAACTCAGTTCTGGCTACCTCCCTTCTTTCCGCCAGACAAGGGTTTCCCTCCTTCAGAGTTAGATAATTGCCTTTTCCACGTGCACCTCTCGGGAGTAAACAAAACAAACTTTCCAAGGACCGGGTCCCGCTGCTCTGAATCCCACTTCCCGCCGGTTGGCGACTGCGGCAGCCAGGTTCGCGTGCGCCGCCTCTGCAGTAAATAAGGTAACTGCTTCCTATTACTTTAGCCCCATAAGGCTGCAATTTGAGTGTCTTTGGAGACAGTGCGTGTGTTGGGGCAGGGGGGTGGGGGGGAGTGAAAGTGAAAATCAAATGCTCTTAGATCGCATTTTTATGAAGGAAATTGTCGGTGATTCTCTTAAAAGCCTGCATCCCCCCCCCCTCCGAGGCGAGCCGGCCTCTTTGTTTACGGAAATGCAGGCTCCCGCCGGCCGGCCTGGGGGACACCTGCTTCCAGAACCCCATCCCCTGCCCTAGTCCGCACTCGTACTTGTGACCTGGGCACCCGGCCCGCTAAGACCCTACAGGACAAAGGGCCTCCAACCCGCACGCGGGAGCCCGCCTGACCCTCGGCCCCTGCCTGGAGGAGGCGCGGGTGCCGGGACCACCTGGGAGCCCCGACTGCCTGCGCACTGCTGGACCAGCAGGAGGCCACCCGGCGTCGGGGGGCCTGGGCCACGGACTCGGCCTCCCCAGAGGGAGGCGGAGGCTGGCGCGGTCCAGGTGAGGGGCGGGAGGGCCCGGGCGGGGCGCTCGGCTCCGGGTTGCTGGCCAGACCGGCAAGCCCCAGCGCCTCCTCTAGCTCCAGGCTGACGCCGCGCCTCGGCTCGTTCTTTGGGAGCGGTTCAACTCCGCGGCTCGGCGGGCGTCGGACCTGCCCGGTCTTGGCCGAGGACGCGAATTTGGAACCCAACCGTTGGCCTCCGGCAGGCCAGCAGGCATCTGTGCAGTGAACGGGGGCGGCTCCGCGGAGTGGCGGTGTGCACCGGGGTCGCCTGTGTCAGGAGCCCCGGCCCCTGGCTAACCTCTGCAGCCCGGGAGCCAGCGGGCGGTGTCCAGCTTGCCTCCCCAAGGCTGGCCTCTGCTTTCCAGCACTACTGTCCACTGCAGGAACAGCAGGGGTGGCACCTGGACCCGGCCTGGGCAGGCTGACAATGATTAGGAGTGAGGCTGCCCAGGTGGGATGGCCACGGCTCCAACCTCTAGTTGGTCCAGAGCAAGAAGGGCCTGCCTTGTCTGCCCCACTAGGTCTTCCCTAGTCGAGGGCCACATCAGCTCAGCCGGGGACGAGGGGCCCCCTGGGACGGGGGCATACGTGAGAGGTAGTCTCCCGAAGTCTTGCACACGCTGGAGACTATTTAACCTTTGGCTTCTTCTGCCCCCTTAGACTATAGGTTCCCAGCTCACGCCCCCTCCTTATCCCCCCAGGGAGGGAAATACCCCAGAGTTCAACAACCTCCATCCAGCAATGACTCTGTGCCCAGCATTAGCACCATAGGGACCAGCAAAGATCGACTCTCTTCTCCCCATTGTATAGATGAAAGGAAGGAACAGAGAGGGCCAGGAGGAACTTCTCCAGGGGCTCACAGCAGGAGTTCTGCCTGAGAAATCCCAAGCTGGGGTTTCCCATAAGTCCACTGCTGGACGCTCCTGACATTGCAGTTCTGCCAGAGCTTGAGCAAGGAATTCAAGGTAAGAAAGGGCTGGTGAGAATGGCCACCGCAAGTGACCCTGGCAGACAGAGCCTTCAGCAGAAGAATAGGACTGGAGCCAAAGAACAGGAAAGGGGTTCCAGGAGCCCGGACAACTCGGCTGGAGGCTGGATGTGGATGGAAATCTTTCCTTTTCCTTGATGATAGAGTACAATAGCTAAATATGAGGATTCGAATCCACTCGCTAGCTGTGTGCTGTACTGTAAGTTACTTAGCCTCTCTGTGCTTCAGCTGCTAGTGTGTGTGTGTGTGTGTGTGTGTGTGTGTGTGTGTGTGTGTAGAATATTAACGTGTAGAATATTAACATGCTTATCCAACAGGATCCACGGAGGTTGAGATATCAACAGAAGCACCATCCCACTCTTAGGCACAGGCAAAACTCATAAAATTATCAATGTTGCTCTTGCTGCTATTGTGGTGTTCAGGCACAAGAAGAGGCCAACAGGACCAGACCGGGGTGGGGTTTGATTTGGGTGACTCTCCCCAGGGAGCCGGTGTCAGCCCGGACCGTCCCTATGCCGGATTGAGGGGCTCCGCAGAGGGAGCTCGTGCACACCCTCCCCGGAAACCAAGTGCCTGCTTCTCAGATGCAGTTCAGATTCGCCCCTTGGGCATCTGCTCCCGACGGTTTAGGCCAGGTAGAATGGCGAGGGCAGCAAGCACGGCCCCTCGGAGCCAGAGGCTGGGGCGCTGGGGGTACAGCGCCGCAGGAGCACGCGCACAGCGACTGGCCCGGCACGCATGCGCGCCGTGGGGCGGACCCTTCCCCGGCAGGCGGCCTGATGTTGGTGGCGAAAGCAGGCCCGGGGACTCCGGGCGCTCTCGGGGCGCCGGGGGAGGCGGCCCGGAGGTGGGAAGGAGAGTCCGGCGGCCGCGCCTCGCCCCTCGTCCTGGAAAGGGTGCGGGGTGGCTGAGTCTGGGGGCTCAGACGGGACCTACTAGAAGTGGCACTGAGCAGTCTGGGGCGGGACCGCGAGAGGAGATGAGCGAGGAGGACTAGGGAGGCGGAGCGTGGTGACCGGTGGGTGCCTGGGACCGGAGTCTGGGGGCGCCAGCCTAGACGAGGGCGCAATCGGAAGCTTCCTCTCCCTGCCTGGCGAGAGCGGACTCTGCCTCTGCCCAGGCGCTGGCCCCGACGGTTCAACCCGTCCTCAGCCTGTGGCTCAAAATGCCCCATGAGGCTTCTGCCCCCCAAGATTCTGGCTGCACCGGCAGAGCTTTGGTCCAACGAGTACCTCGCAGGGTCCGAGCGCCCCCCTCACCCCCGCCACCCGTGACCCTGCCCATCGGGAAGTCTGGGAGCACCCCAAAGCACCCTGTCCACCTCCCACGGGGCAACAGGGTGGGGGCGGGCGAGGTGAGCCGTGAAGGCATCAGAACCTGCGAGCCGTGAGCAGCGAAGTCCGAGCTCTGGGGGGGCACTTCTGGTGCCCTGGAGTCCCACCCGACCCCCGGGACCCCACGAGGCTCTCAAGGGATGCCTTGGACTCGGCCCTGCGTGTTCCTTCTTACTTTCTACCCTGCCCCCAAGCGGAAGGAATTGAAGTGACTTGTTTGCCGGGACGCCTCGAGACCTCGAGTAGCTCCACCGCTGCCACGGCCCCCTCCAGAGGTCGTCCACGCCGAGAGCCTAAGCTCAGTCCCTTTTTAGGGATCAGAAAACCGAGGTGCGGAAGCAGGCCGGGTCACTAGAAGGCGCGCGAGTTGGCGGAGGCGAGGCTGGGGCTGCCCCTAGAAACTCGCCCTGCAGAGAGGGCAAAGCTGGGCTGCGGTAGCGGCGGCTAGCCCTGGGGCTGCTGCGGGGCAGTCCGCGGAGAAAACGCCACGGTGCCGGAGAGGATCGGGGTTCCTGGCCTCTGATGGGCCTTGGCGAAACCTGGGCGTCCTGCACCCCGGTCCCTCGCCTTGTCCTTCGCCTCCGGACTGGGTTTCTGCGGGGTGCCCCTAGCCATTGTCCCGGGGGGAGGTACTGTCCCAGAGCCTGCGGGCGTCGAGGCCAGGCGGCTGGAGCGCGGGGGTTCCGCGCACGCCCAGAAGCCGTGGAGCCGTTCCGGGGCTGCCGGAAAGCACGAGCCAGCGGTTGCTCCGTCCCCGCGCAAGCGCCTCCCTGTCCCGCGAGCCAGGCGCTCTCCCACCGAGGGTGCCCGCGGGCCCGCGGCGGGGCTCAGCTCGCCGGAGGAGGCACCAACGGACCGAGTGGCCCGGACGCCCAGGGAGCCCTTACGCCTCTACGTCTGCCCAAGGAAGAAGCCGCTCGTCTCTAGGAAATCAAATTCAGGGGACGTTGGTACCGTATTTACCCGCACAACTTCCTCCCTTGACATTTCGCAGTCCCGAAGTTGGGGCAGAAGTAATTATGCAAACATCTGGGGCTGTCCTGTGCGGCTACCGGCACCGTTCTCATTCATCCAAAGAGCTCAACTCTCTCATTTGCATAATAATGGCTTATCTAGAATAACACAGCAATCAGAGGCGAAATTAATTTTCTTTTCTTCAGCTCGTCCTTGAGATCCTGAAGACAGAGGCTTAGGGCAAGAAAAAGCTGATTCTGCAGAGGGTTCTTGACCTGGACCAGAGAGAGGAGATGGAGCTTAAAGTAGTGGAAATGTTATGTCCACTCGGAGTGTCTGTATTTTTCTACTCTCAGCCTGAGATCTTAGCTATCTTTTGGCCAAATGGATGAAGGGCAGAGTGGTTGTGGGGTTCCCGAAAGCAAACCACCATACATGAGGTCCACCGCCTCATGTATGGTGAAGGGTTCCCCAGAGCCAGGGTCAGCTTAAACACAGCAGATCAGATTGCTGGCTGGCCCGGTGGGTAGGGGTGGATCCAAAGTCTGTCGGGTAAGGTATACAGCAGGTGTTTGCTGACCAAGTCTCCCGGTCAGCGCCTGGACCCTGCAGGGGCTCAGTTCTCCCGCCCTTGGGACAGTTGGAGGCCGAGCCCAGCCTCCCTCTGGGAAGGTGGCCTGGCCCACCGAGGGCAGCAGAAGCCGTTGGGATCAAAGCAGAACAAAAGGGTGTGTGGGTGGTAGCGGGGGCATTATGGAAAGAAACATCTTTTACACATTAAAAATCTTCCTTGATCTTTCTTAATATGAAGAGGAGTGGGAAGGGGAAATCCACAAATAAATATGGTAAATGAATTTGGACCAGAATCATCATCTCGGGACTACTTTCAGGCAATTCTGGGCTCCAGGGGATTTTTGCTGCAGAATGTGTCCCCTCCAAAGCCACCATCTGCAGGATGTAGCAGGAGGGTGACCCAGAGGATTGGAGATGCATCCTGCCTCAGGCCGTCCCTCTGCAGACCAGAACTCCTTAAGTCTTCTGAAAAGGACGCAAGTTATATGTCTAATGAAGGAGGTACCTTCATTCGCATCTCAAGCTTGCGACCAAGAAGCCCGACTTAATTCTTAATTTCCTTTTAAAATCAGGGGTGCAGGAGGAAGCTGAGGAAGGAGTGGTTGCAGGGTAGAAAGACTGAGGAGTGAGCCGGGCAGGTCTCACTCCTGCCTGAAGGTCTGGCTCTTCTGGGGAAAGGGTAGAGGGTGCTAAGGGCCTGCTGGGAGTGCGGAAGGCTGTCTCCAGGGAGGCCTTGCTGCAACCCCTCCTCTGCCCCTCTTTTCTCGGCTTTTTGGAAATAGTCTCCTAACTTCTTTATACCTCCCAGCAGGCGTAGCCCAACACCAAGGTATTATCTCTTTCCGTGTGTGTGTGTGTGTGTGTGTGTGTGTGTGTGTGTGTGTGTGTGACAGAGACAGAGAGAGAGACAGAGGCAGAGAGAGAGAGAGAGAGAGAGACAGAACCTGAACAGCTTCGCTTCCTGGGGAGGAGGGGTAAGGGCGCCCTAAAATACCCAAGCAAAAGCTCCAGCCACCCCCAAGTCTTTTCCTAGCCAGAAAATCCAGGAGTTGGGACTCCAGGCTTCCCAATCACCATCTGGGCTTTCTGCCTCAGTTTCTCCCTTTTGCAGCAGGGAGGACCCAGGATTATTAGCCGAGAAGGTAGCCAGTGGGGAACTCAGCAAGGCATTGCCAATTAATTTTCCTACACCAGAAACTTCTTAGGTCTGCAGAAGAGGGTCTTCATCTGACCTCTGCTGACCTCACTCTCCAGTAGATGTTCTGGGAGCCCCCGCCCCCTGAGCGCCACCATTAGGCCACAATGCCCCCCGCCCCCGCTAAGTCCAAGGGGGGGGCATCTTCCAACCCACCAGGATCTGAACAACTGCTCTGCTTGCCCCAGGGCCAACTGGGACCCAGCCCACGGAGATCGGAGCAGGGGTCCCCCCCCCAAAAAAAAGTTGCACTGCCCCATTGCTGCACGTGCACCCCTGGGCTAGGAGTATGGGGCGCTGCTGCTCCCAGTGAGGGACACGGCAGTGTTAGCACATTTCCTTCTCAGGGTTCAGGAACTTTTTTTTTTTTTTCCTTCGGTATTGGGGATTGAACCCAGGGGCATTCTACCTCCGAGCTCCACCCCCAGCCCCATTTTTTTTTCTTTGCAGTACTGGGGATTGAACCCAGGGGCATTCTAGCTTCAAGCTACACCCCCAGCCCTATTTTTTATTCTATATTTGAAGTTGCAGAGGGCCTCACTAAGTAGCTGAGGTTGGCCACTAACCTGTGGTCCTCCTGTCTCAGCCTCCCGAGTACTGAGATTGCAAGCATGCGCCACCATGCCCGGCAGGGTTCAGGAACTTTTAAGAGCAAATCCCCAAGTCTGATCAAGTGAAAAGTTGGCACCCCGTGTTGTCTGTGCCAGGTCCCTGGTGGTGTCGGGTTGGAACTGGAAAGGGCAAACTCTGGTGGGCAACGGAGGTAGAGATCCAACCAGGCTGGCTCTTGGGAAGGAGGGGCGCCCCAAGTGGGGGGCACCAGCTGACGGCGGAGGGGAGCAGAGATCACAGGCACGCACGCCAGTCCCCAGGGTGAAGGGCAGCAAGTTTAGCGGAGAGAAAGGGAGGAGGACGTGAAAGGTGGATGTGGTGACTGAAAGGCAGTCCCTGGGGATCTGCAGCTAACCCCAGTGCACCACCCCAGCTGCCACTCACAAGGGCGCAGCCCCTCCTAAGGGTGGGGTAGCAGCTCCTCAGAAGGTGGGAAGGGCTTTACGTGCCTTCTCTGCAAAATCAGGTCCATGTCTGGAAAGTTAGTGTTTTACCGCCTTGAGCACCCTGAGTCCTAGGAATACAGGGCTCCGTGCTACACCCACAAACATCTGCATTAATTTCCAGGATGGGGAAAGGGGTCCCGGGCTGGGTGTCAAGAAGCACTCTAGCACTTGCTCCCTTGTATCTGGGGTTCAGGCTTCCTTTTCCGCGAAGCGAAGCTCCTGGGGCGGCCGATCCTGCAGCTCTGGGATGCATTTATGCGGGGTGTCAGGGCCCTGGAGGGTCGCAAGGGATGGGGCAGGGCGGAGGGGGAGGCAGGGAGGACTGGAGGAAATTCTACCAAGGTGGGCAGGAGGCGGGAGCTGAAGCCCACCAAGCAGCCAGCGGGGAGGAGCCCCCGGGCAGGGCAGAGCGCCCGCTTCCACGCTGGTAGAGCAGACGCGATGTTTTACGGGCTGTGTCCCCACTGCCTGGCACCCAGCCTGGCACCTGGCGCAAGAGGGTGAGCCGAGTCGCAGCGTGGGCGAGGATGATGTAACCGCCCCCCTCTGAGCTCTGCGCTGGAAGCTTCCCGGACTCCACTTGAATTCCTCTCTGCAGCCGGGCTCAGGGAGTCTCTTAACCACATTAAAGATAAAGAGTTGAGCTCAGAGAGTTAACTTAGGATGACCTTATTAAGCCACGGGATGGGGCTCAGCCTAAATCTGCCACCTGGGAGCTGAGGAGCTTAAAGGAAGGCGGCAGAGCAGCTCCCATAGGTGTGCCCAGATACCTGGAGCCACCATAGTCCTGCCGCTCCGGCTCTTGGGAGTTGGCAGGAGAAAGCTGCCCCAGGGGGCGTGGCTCTGGCTCTTGGGGTTCCCGGCCCCTGGTAGGACCCCCAGCGCAGCAGCTGGGGCACAGAGCCCAATAGGGTTTTCCTGCCTTGTCCCACCTCCCAAAGACTGCTCAGGGACAGGGACTGGCTGAGCTCAATGGCGGTCCACTTCTAGCATTGGTATCTCCAGTCTGGCAGCCACCCAAGTCCCCAAGCTGGGGCTAAGGGGTTCCTGGGCCAACAAGCCACACGGACACAGAAGCCCATGTCTGGACTTCTGCGGAGACATGCAATGTCTCCCAGACCTGGTCTTGCTCTCTCTGCCCCCGCCTTGCTGAGCTGCCTTGGGCAGGTCAGTTCTTTCGCTTCAGTTTCTCCCTGAAAAGCAAGCGCTGGCAGCAGGCAGTGTGGGAGCCTCTCTGGTCTCCACGTCTGACAGATACAGCAGGGGATCATTCAGGCAGGTCTCTGGGATTCCAGAACTTATCAGAAAATAATCGTCGAGTCAGACATGGTGCTGCACGCCTGTACTCCCAGTACTTGGAAGGCGGAGACCGGAGGATGGCAACCTAGCGAGACCCTGTTTCAAAATAAAAAATAATAATAATAAGCCGGGCGTGGTGGCGCACGCTTGTAATCCCAGCATTCGGGAGGCTGAGACCGGAGGATCCGGGTTCGCGGCCAGCCTCAGCTACCTAGTGAGGCACTCCGCAACTTAGTGAGACTCGGTTTCAAAATAAAGAATAAAAAATAGGGCTGGGGGTGTAGCTCGGAGGTAGAATGCCCCTGAGTTCAATCCCCGGTACC
>PVLC010016167.1:0-35935 GCA_004027655.1 Graphiurus murinus
GCAAAAAAAAAAAAAAAAAAAAAAAAAAAAAAAAAAAAAAAAAAAAAAAAAAAAAAAAAAAAAAAAAAAAAAAAAAAAAAAAAAAAAAAAAAAAAAAAAAAAAAAAAAAAAAAAAAAAAAAAAAAAAAAAAAAAAAAAAAAAAAAAAAAAAAAAAAAAAAAAAAAAAAAAAAAAAAAAAAAAAAAAAAAAAAAAAAAGGTAGAATAATAAATTTGACTACATAGAAAACCAAAACATTTATATGTTAAAAAACACAAAATTAAAAGAAATAACAAAACAGGAGAAGTACTTTACACAAATAACAAACAGGAGAAGTACTTGACATAATAATTAAAGAATCAAATGCTTCAGTACATAAAACAGGAGAAATGTTTTACACTAATAATAAAGGATTAATGCTTTAGTAGATGAAGAAATTGTATATATCAATAAGAATATAACATTTGATAGATAAATGAAATAAATATGATAAACAGATCAGTCAAGAAATTTGGATGTTGAAAGAAATGAATTGAAGGAACCTAAAAGTAATTTGAATTGCTTTCCTAATACAGACTCTTGGGACTGTACTGGACCTTTCCTGTCGAATCCTCTATCATCACAGAAGTCAATTATCTTGCTCAAGTGTGTTAAAGGTTGCTGCTTATCTGTCTTCTCCTTTCCATATGGGAAAGGACAATTCCCTACTCATTAATCCTCAAGGAAGGAACAGTAAATATGTCATCTGATTGATAGGAGACTACTATTTCATGAGCCACCTTTCCAGTGGGTAGAGTTTATATAATACAAGTCACCACTCAAATGAGATACAGACTCTTGCTCTCTAGCATCTGCTTTCCTCAGGTACAAAGGGCACTTCATGTATAGTTCCAGCTCCAATAGATAAGTAACTGATGCCTGTTCACTGTTATTTCCTCTGCTGTTCAGCCTGAGACTTGGTGGGTAAGCCAGGCAAGGCTGCCTTGCAGATTCAATTGCCCACATATCCAAACCTCCTCCTCCAATGTGGCTTTTAGCTGAAATCTATATTGGTGGTAGTTACTGGAAACTTGCCCAGATCAATAAAACAGATGCTTTATTTCTTATTTGTCTGTACATCCTGTATGATCTCAGGTGGAAAGAAAGGTTAAAATTCAATTTCTCCTTGCAAAATGCGGATATACTGATTAGGACTTGAAATATAAAGACAAGAGTTGTCACAGGGAAGCAGGGCACCATGAGGGAAGGCAGAGACACTTGTTCTCTGCAGCTGGAATGCAGGGACAGATGAAGGAAGTATCTGACTGTCAAGAAAACTTCACCAATCAGGCAAAGTTGTAACACACAGACTTCTTAGGCATGAACAGATAGAGTTAACTACCCCTTTTTGCTTTTTTGTGTGTGTGTGCCTTTGTTTATCACGCCTCTGCCTGTGAGGGCCTTTGAATTGCCCAGAAGTAGCTAAGGTCTATGTGGTAAGAGTAATGCTACTCAAAATATAGACTGGCAGAATCAGTGAGACCCGGGAGCTTACAAGAAATTAAAATTTGGCCCACCCTAGACCTACTAAATTAGAACCACTGAGATGGAACCCAAGAACCTGTGTTTTAATAAGATACTCAGAGAATTCTGCTTTTGTTTTTGTTTTGGTACTGGGGATTGAACTCAGGGGCATTCTACCCCTAAGCTACACCCCAGCCCTATTTTATTTTGAAACAGGATCTCGCTAAATTGCTAAGGCTGGCCTTGAACCTGTGGTCTTCCTGTCTCAGCCTACTAAGCACTGGAATCATAGGCATGCACCACTACGAACGAGTACCCAGATAATTTTTATGCTTGCTATAGGGTGAGACCTACAATGAGAACATTAATGTCTCATGCATTTTAGAATCTTCTGAGTACAAAGGCCAAACTGCCCACCTCTGACCCACCCAGAGCTGTGGTAGAGAAAGGCCTCAAGGAGCTAGGAGAGGACCTATACTATTCTGTTTTTCTTCAAAGAGGCAACCATTTCTCTGGGCTGCCCAACATTTGTCTGTTAAACTCAAAGTAAAAAGAACAAAAGAAATGGTAGTGACCGTGTACACTTCCCACTAGGGGGAGCTGTGGAGTTAACATAGCTGACCTCTATGTGGCTTCCTCAAAAGTCCAAAGGAAGTTTCCAAGGAGCCTGACCTTCATTAGACCACAGCTTTCCATGTCAGGTACATGTGCTCACTTAAGGCCCAACCACGAAGCCTCTTGGTTCTGCCAGTGCCTGACACAGTGGGGGCTCACATTTCAATCTCTTGGAGATGGTTCTAATTGTCCGTAATTAAATTTGGAGTGAGAGTTTAAAAGATCTTACAGAATTCTCAGTCTGGGATTACCAGGGGTCCATTAATAACATAATCTGTTCTTCGTCTGCACCATCTGTGAGCCAGAACCCTGTGGGGAAGGGACTAAGTGGTAAGATTCTGGTATTCTGGACCCCAGATGAATCTGGTAGTTTGTTAGAACTAGAACCTAGTCTCTTGACCCCCACATTGTGCAGTTCAATTCACACATTTACTCCTTATCCTGATGTCTACACCTACCTGTTGGTGCAGTTGTTATCGTTATTTGCACTGCGTGCTGCTCGGGAGACCCCAGTAGGCTGATGTTCACTGTATAATTTGTTGCTGGGTACAGATCCAAACACACTTCCAGAGCTCGTTCCCTCGTTGTGAAGTTAAGTGATGTTTCATGATAAAAGTTATCCAGGTACCACCTTTGACCCAGAACTTTAAACTGTCATGAGATTAAAAGAAGGTGGCATATTAAATTTGCTGTGGGCGTGCAGATGTCTAGACTATAAGTAAAATGGAGATAAAGCAAGAAAGTTCTATTTATCTTCATGCACTTAGAATTATTCTTAACAGAACAGTAAGCCAAGTGGGGGAACAGACTTTACAAAGCTATCTGGATTATCCCATTCGATTTCACTCTCAACCCAGGTATATAGGATTAAATTGCATAACAGATGAATCTCAGATGAATAAATATATCTCAGATGAATAAAATGGCAGGCTATTCTAAAGTAATCCCTTGATATCCACTCAGGTGAAAGAGATTGCATGAGAGTTATTGGACAAAATTCTTTCCATTTCTTTTCGTTATAGGGAATCCATGGATGGGCCTCATAGTACAGAGTATTGAAACTCTATGAGGACTACACAAGATTATGCATATAAAGCAACTGTATACAGTATTTCACTTGCTTCTTCCCATTAGAGCTAGGGCAAAAGAGCTTTTGACCCATGGAATCATCACACGTACTGCTTACCTGGTCACACTCGACCCACAGCTACTCAAGCAGTAGATACAGGGAGTTACAGGGCAAGACCTCTAGTGAAGCTCCCAGAAGTAGTATGGCCAGCCCTTGATCAATCCGGCACTTGATCTAGTGGAGACCACCCCCCACATCATTGGCCGTCCCATGCTCTCTCCCACCTTATCCCTGTTAATCACTGGCTCTTACCCATCAATCTTCCAGCTCATCCAAGACCTTGACACCTGGTTCATAAGGATTCTTCTCTCCCTCAGTTCCTCAAATTTTCTGTGATAAATGAAGTATCCTTACAGATACTCCATCAAAACTTGGCCTCGAAGTCCCTTGAGTTCAATGCTATGAATTCCCTTCACTCCACTTCATATCCATGGCCAGACCCTCGAGTGTCCCCATCAGAGCTGTTCCCTAAGATTTCACAAAGCCCTATTCTTCTGGACCACTCACTAGTGAGGTATAATATGTGTTTGTGTGCATCTGGGCAATATGTATATTCTTTTATTCAAACTTCTTTTGAATGTTCACTCTTTTTTCCAATAGATTTAAGAGTGTTTCACATATTACATAAATTAATATTTGTCTAACACATTAAAATAGCAATTTCTTTTAAAAAGTTTATTGTTTAATCATTTTAGTATAGGGTGTGTCATAAGAATTACTTATTTTCTTAGCCAAGTAGTCAACCAATTGTCTCAGACCATTTATTGAATAAACTTTTCTTTCTCTACTAATTCGAAAAATTATTTTTATCATGTATTAAGTTATTTGGGCTCTTAAATATGTTTCTTGTGTCAAGGCTCTTTTTAATATGGAAATTTGAATATTTCACTTTCCCGTTTAAAATCCTCCACATAGACATAAAAATAAAATTCACATACAAAAAAACAGCATAAACAGGGCATGGTGGTGCACACCTGTAATCCCAGTACTTGGGAGGCGCAGACAGGAGGATGACAGGTTCAAAGCCAAAGTCAGCCTCAGCAACTTAGCAAAACCCTGTTTCCAAATTTAAAAAATAAATAAATAAATAAATAAATAAAACCGGTCTGGGAGTATATCTTGGAGGCGGAATGTTCTTGGGTCCATCCCCAACACCACACACACACACACACACACACACACACACACAATGGAAAGAAAAAGGAAAGCATAGCATACAGGACTTCTCAACTTCTCATGATCTGGCTATTGCTTTATTGCTTAGATTTTGCCTCAACTCTTCTTACTCCCCTTTGCTTTCTCTTTATCCAATACGCTACTCTACTCGTCACCCACCCTCCACCCTTCTTCATCCTCACCCCAGCTCTTGTAACCAGCTGGTTCCTATTGACTTTTTTTGTGTGTTTGTGGTACTAGAGATTGAACCCAGGAGCAATCTACCTCTGAGCTACACTTCCAGCTGTATTTTGTTGTTGCTATTTATTTATTTCGAAACATGGTCTAGCTACATTGCAAAGGGCCTAAGTAGCTGAGGCTGGCCGGGAACCTGTACTCCTAGGTACTGGAAATACAAGTGTGTGCCACCATGTCCAGCTTCCTATTTATTTTCTATGACTCACCATTAAAAACTATCCCTGGTCATGTGTATGCGTGTGCACACACAAACACACACATGCACACACACACACATAAAATTTCCCATTTCATTTTTTTTAAATCAAAGCACTCATCATCCCATATTGTAGTTGCCTGCTTATTTGTATATTTCTATTTGTTTGAATTGGAACATCCAAGTTCTAATATATGATATTCTTTTGGTAAATGGTTATGGAGTAAATAATTAATAAATAATTCTATCCCATCATCCTAGATGCAGAATACTCATATAAACTTATTTATACAACAAATATACCACTTATGATAACTTTGAAACAATATTTGAATATTTATTATGTTCACAAAACTTAAAATTGAGACTTCCTGGGTTAATTTTTTTTTTTTTTTTTTTGCAGTACTAGGGATTGAACTCAGGGGCATTATACCTCCGAGCTATACCCCCAGCCCTATTTTTTATTCTTTATTTTGAAACCGAGTCTCACTAAGTTGCAGAGTGCCTCACTAGGTAGCTGAGGCTGGCCGCGAACCCGGATCCTCCAGTCTCAGCCTCCCGAATGCTGGGATTACAAGCGTGCGCCACCACGCCCCGGCTTCCTGGGTTAATTTTAACTTAATACTTCCCTCTGCCAGATAATTTGGTAGGCACTAAAAACAACATAAAAGTACATCTCAGTTCCTGCCTGAATTTCCTTATGATTTGACTTGTGATGTTTGAAAAAGATCAAGTTAACTGAGGGCCAATAGTCCTGAAATGCATTCCTTATATATTCTTGCACAAATATGAATTTGATGGCAACAACAAGCTATAATTATTAAATGCACTAAGATAAAATATAAGTGTGAAATACCAGGCAGGGAAGATGAAAGCAAGTCACCAAACAAAGTCTTTTCTTGATTTAGTGCCTCACTTTATTCCTCTCACATCTGTCTCTAGAAACAAAAGTCACCAACTGTCTAGTTCAATCCGTTAGTAGTTTTTAAATACTTTGGAAAGCACCCAGATGTTTAAAGGACATAAGAGATTTGCTTACTTGGTATGTTCCTTCTGATCCTTTTTTCCTCACATGCCTGTTCAATTTCAAACAAGTTTCATTAAATATTGAAACATCGAAAGTTCCATCATCTTCTAGAAGGTCATCTTCTATAAGACAAGAGAGGACATATAAGGTTACATCATCTCAGCAAAACATCACATCATGGCTCAGTGCAAGTGATATTCTGACACCTTCAGTGAGCTGAAGGCTGTTTAAAGGGAAGACCATTAATTTTGGCATCAGCAGACTTGGCTTCCAGTCCTGGCTCTACAGCATCTTAATCGTATGACCTTAGCTAAGTCCCTGGACCCTTCAGAACCTCAGTTTTCTTATCAATGAAATCAAATAATCCGCCTTGCTTTCTTACAGCAGAGGCTGTTAAGAGGACCAAAGAAAATATTTAAATATTGCTGTACTCGTGGAGAGTTCGTAGTGAAGTGGCACGAAGGTAAGCATACCAGTAGCCAGCAAGTCTGAGAATAAGGCAAAGGTGAGTAAAAAGCAAAGGCCATGGATTCCAGGTCTCAAGGCAGAGCTAGCCTGACAGGAAGATACTTGTTCTCGAAGCAAACAGTATTTCAAGAGCTATTCAGCTGTGTTCAGCTAAGACCACAAAATAATCAGAAGGCAGACCTGTTTCAACCTCTGTATAAAAAAGTCATATCATACCTCTTGCAGCTGAATTCACTCCTGCAATGTTTTATTTTCTTAATGTAGTCAAAATGAAGAGGTTTAGCTGGGCATGGTGGTGCATGCAAGTAATCCCAGTTCTTGGGAGACTGAGACTGGAAGATCGCAGGTTCGAAGCCTTAGCAACTTAGCGAAGCTCTCAGCCACATAGTGAGACCCTGTTTTCAAATAAAAATAAAATAGTGCTGGGGTTTAGGTTGGAGGTAGAATATCTCTGGGTCCAATACTTAATACCACAAAAAAGGAGGGGGTAAGTTTTCTTACAATGAATTAAAGAATTCACACAGAGTCCAAGATAACAAGGAAAATTTTGCTTTTAGGAAAAGCAAATTTCCTAACAAACAAGTTTCTATATTTTCTACCAATGAAAAAAAGTCATTTGGTTTTTCTCTTGTTTTGTGTTACTGGAAACTGAAGTCAGGGCCTCATACCTACTCTACCACTGAGCTACTTCCCCAGCTGCTAAGTAATGTTTCTATCAGACAGAAGCTATTTTATAACTACTTTTTTTTTGCAAGGGAAAGTAGGGTAAAGGAGTTGAACCCAGGGACATTCTACCTCTGAGCTATACCCCAGTCCTTGTTATTTTTTATTTTGAGACAGAGTCTCACATAGGCCTTGAATTTGCTATCCTCCCATTTCAGCTTCTCTAGAACTGGGATTACAGGCATGCACCACCATGTCCAGCCTTATAACCATCTTTAATAGCTATTTCTCCCATGGAAGTCTCTGCCACCTAGGAAGTATTAATGACAATAATAAATCATTTTAGCCAAAATAAGAATTTCCCACAGCATCTTCAATATTGCTGACATGGAACACATGACAATTAAATGAGAGAAGATATTCCTGATTATAATTAGAAAATGTAACATTTTGGTTATGAGAAAGACCTTGAAGACCTGTCATATAGGTTCTCTCCTTTATCTTCACTGCCTTTATTTTAAAGATTTCATAAGGATATCAGGGAAAAATTAACCACATGTATGCATATGATTTTGAAGAACACCAAATGTATGTATGTACATCCGTACGTATGTATGTAAGAAATACCACATAAAGTCCCTGTCCGTCTGCAAAAGGAGCAGAAGCAGAAGTACCATCTGCAGAGCTCCCACCCAAGGGGACTCTCATGTAATACAGCCATTAGAGTTGGAATTGGGGGGAGGGTGGCAGTGTGAACGAGAGAGCTGGCTTCCACTTCCCACACCCACTGCTGCTGACAGAAGGGACTGGAAATGAGTAAAAATGGGTCAAAATTTGCATCCAAGTTGGTAAGAAAGGTCGGTTGCCATATGCAAGACAGAAACAGGAAAAAGTTTCTTTTTTTTTGCAGTACAGGGGATTGAACTCAGGAGCATTCTACCTCCGAGCTATACCCCCCAGCCCTAGTTTTTATTCTTTATTTTGAAACAGGGTCTCACTAAGTTGCGGAGGGCCTCACTAGATAGCTGAGGCTGGCGGCAAACCTGGATCCTTCGGTCTCAGCCTCCGGAATGCTGGGATTACAAGCGTGCGCCACCACGCCCAGCTTAGGAAGAAGTTTCTGCTTAGCGCTATACGGAGAAGACCCAGCATAAGTAAGCCGCTGAGAGGGACTGTGCAGCCTGCCTTCCCAGCAAGGGAACCTGGGCTCCAGATTTCAAAGGAAGGAGCTGGAGGAGCACTGGCGGCCTCAGAGGAGGCCAGATAGGCCACAGGACAAACCCATGATGAATGTCCCTCTGCAGCCAAGTAGGCCAGTGGCTCCCCAACCTACTGCCCCTCAGAGTCACCCGGACACAGCAGATTTGAAGTAACCCTTGGACATCCGTACATTTTTTTTTTCTAAAGTTCACCAGATGATTCTGATAGACAGCCAGGGCAAAAAGAATATACACTACTATTACATTTGTTTGTTTGTTTTTGTGGTACTGGGGATTGAACCCAGAAGCATTCTACCTTTGAGCTACACCCCCAGCCCTATTTTTTTTTTTTTTTTTTTTTTTTTTGCGGTACTGGGGATGGAACTCAGGGGCATTCTACCTGCGAGCTATACCCCCAGGCCTATTTTTTATTCTTTATTTTGAAACCGAGTCTCACTAAGTTGCGGAGTGCTTCACTAGGTAGCTGAGGCTGGCCAGGAACCCGGATTCTCCGGTCTCAGCCTCCAGAATGCTGGGATTACAAGCGTGCGCCACCACACCCGGCTCCCCGCCCTATTTTTTAATTTTTATTTTGAAACCAGGTCTCAGTAGGTTGATGAGAGTCTCACTACTTGTTGAAGCTATCCTCAAACCTGCAATCTTCCTGTTTCAGCATCCCAAGTATAAGGTTTACAGGTGTGTGTCACCATGCCCGGCTTACTACTGTTATCAGTAATCATCATCATCATCATTCCTTAGCACAATGGAAAGTGGTAACAAGAAAGGAATTCTAAGTAGGGACTGACCTCAGGCTCTGCCTGACAAAATGATTATGCACTCTACCTCTGAGCTACACCCCCAACCCTTTTTATTTTTTGTTTTGAAACAGGGTCATGCTAGGCTGCTGAAAGTCTCGCTACACTGCTGAGGCTATCTTGGAACCTGTGATCCCCCAGTTTCAGTCTCCCAAGTACTGGAATTACAGGTATGCACCACCACACCTGGCTTCCAACTTCTTTTTCAAAGCTTTAAATTCCCAAAGCTAATATGAGCTGCTTTTAGAATTCGGAGAACAAGTTTATGACTTGTTCACTGAAACCATTAAAACATATATCTCAGGTTAAATAACTGCTGTAAATATTGCTATAAATCAATATAAAATAAGAAGCTGGAAGTAAAAATCAACAATAGACCAATAACATCAGCAAAGGGAGAGGGGAAGGAATAAAAGCAAATAGAGAAGGGCTAGCTTCCTTATCTTATGCAGGGATAAATTAACATTATTTCAGTCTCGAAACTGATAATCAAGAATATATACCCAAGTAGAGTTTAAATGTAATCATTTGTAAAATAAATACAAAATCTATACTGTCTAACTCACTGAAAAAGAACTCTGTGTAGCAAAAAATGCAGAAAACAAGACATAGGAAAGTAGCATAAAAATTAAACAAGATGAGCCGGGCGTGGTGGCGCACGCTTGTAATCCCAGCATTCGGGAGGCTGAGACCAGAGGATCCGGGTTCGCGGCCAGCCTCAGCTACCTAGTGAGGCACTCCGTAACTTAGTGAGACTCAGTTTCAAAATAAAGAATAAAAAATAGGGCTGGGGGCATATCTCGGAGGTAGAACGCCCCTGAGTTCAATCCCCAGTACCGCAAAAAAAAAAAAAAAAAAAAAAAAAAATTAAACAAGATGACAAAAGGAAAATCATATCACAAGTAACAATAATACAAATTTGTCATTTTATCTATTCAAAAATAAAACCTTTCCCAGAACAAGTCTCAGTATATATTAACCCCTAGAGGATATCAATAGCAATGTTATCCACAGCTTTGGAGGAAAAAAATGAGACAAAAGCATATCATACAAATTCAAGCACAAAGAAATCAAGAAAGCCAAGCCTGGCACAGCAGTGTGCATCTGTAATCCCAGTACCTGGGAGGCTGAGACAGGAAGATACCAGGTTCAAGGCCAGAATGCTATAACTTAGTGAGACCCTGTTTCAAAATAAGAAATAAAAAGAGCTGGAGGTGTAGCTCAGTGGTAGAATGCCCCTGGGTTAAATCCCAATACCACTGAGAGAGAGGAAGGGGGGAGGGAATGAGGGAGAGAGAAACTGAGAGAGATCAAGAAGACTAGTATTACTATCAAACGATCAAAGCATAATTTAAGGCAAAATAATACTAAACAGGAGAAAATTAACCTTTTGCTCCTAGTGAAAGACTATAGTTATGTCATGAACATAAATATCATAACATCAAGACATATGAAACATACCAATAGAAGTCTCTAAGAGAAATTAAGAAAAATGGCAATCCAAGTAAGAAAAAACAAAAGCAGAAGCCCTGGGTAACCTTATTCATCAAATTGACTTACAACTAGACTTACCTACACCCAAACCCTTGATTATCTAGCACCCACTGAAATTATGAAACTTAGCCAAATGGTAAGTCCCAAGAAAACATCAATAAATCCCCCAATTACTAAGCATACTAAAATGCAACCAGAAACTAGCAGTGACAAGCCAGGCCTGGTGGTGCATGGCTATAATCCCAGTACTTGGGAGGCTAAGACAGTAGGATCTCAGGTTCAAAGCCAGACTCAGCAACTTAGTGAGGCTGTCAGCAACTTAGCAAGACCCTCTTTTAAAATAAAAGAATAAAATAGGGCTGGTGTAGCTCATGGGTAGAATGCCTATGGGTTCAATCCCCAGTATCACATAAAAAAAAAAAAAAAAAAGAAGAAAACCACCACTTACATGACATAATCATAATTAATTAGTTAATCAAAGGGAAAATCAAAATAACAATTATATAATGCTTTGAAAGTAGGAGTAAAGAGAACATATATTAATGCGCTCATAAATAATTCTTCCACCAAAAGGGAAATCAGAATAACAATTATATCAAGGCTTGAAAGTAAAGATAAACAGAAATGTGGACCAATGCCTAAGGGATCCTGCTAACTCTCAAATCCAGAAGGGAAAGAGAAAACTTTAAGGACTTTTATCATCAAAAAGGAAAGAATAGGAATAAACTGAATTATGCATTCAATTCAAGAGTTTAGAAATAGAGCAATATAACCAACTTAGAGAAGTAGAAGATGGAAATAATAGAGATAAGAGAAATTAATGAGGTAGAAAAGAAAAAATATTTAAAAGCCCACGAGTTCATTCTTTGACAAAATAGTAATAAAACAGACAACCCAAGCTAATCAATTTTTGAAAAGAAAGAGAAAAACAAAAGCAGGAGTCAGAATAACCTGGGGTTATATAATCTATAGCCCCAAGGAGTTGTAAACAAATATTCCATAGGCTATGGTGCCAATACATTAAAAACCTCAACCAAAGGGACATTTTTAAAGAAACTATAAACTATTCAAACAGACTCTAGGAAATCTAGGAAACAAACTGTCCAAAAATTATGGAAGAAATTTACAAAGTTGTCAAATGGGTGAGAGAATCTTATGAGCAAATCTGTCAACTTTAAAGAAAGGGAATAATTTTAAGGTGATAAGACTTTTCACCTTATATATATATACATGGAAAATTTCCCATTTCATGTTAAGAGAACTAGCATAACCTTGATAATGACATCAAACAACGCATGTGCAGTATTTAGGAGGGAAAGAATGACAATGTTTTCCAACAGTGTATAAATAGGTAGAAGAAGATGGGAGACGCTGAGTAAAGATAGAGACACACCTGGCTCCAGGTTGGGATGACTCAGCATAAATCCTAATTTTCACTAGATTCACTTGCCAATTTAATCCAACTCTACTTAAAATTTCAAGCATGAAGAATCAGCCCAGGCTCAGGCTCAAGTCTTCTAACTCTCCAAGAGTTGAGATGCAAAGCCAGCTCTGACTCCAAAGACCACTTTTTCACAGGAGGAAAGGGATCATCAGATATTAGTTCATTGACCCCATGTAAAAGAGTCATCAAATATTAGTAAAAACAAACAGCTGACACCAAGCAGCAAATTATCATTCTGACTCATAGTGAGAGATGACTCTGAAGTCCAGTGGTCTTTTAGATTTGAATTCATTTGTGTTTTGTGGTATTAGAGATTGAACCCAGGGCTTGTGCATGCTAGACAAGAGCTGTACCATTGAGCTTACGCCCAGTCCCCTGAGTCCTGTGCTCAGCACTTTCTAGAGGAAAGGAGACTTTGCCCCCACTTACCAGCTGCCTGGAAACGCAGGATGGCGGTAACAGAGCGCCTGGGAGGGGCTGCGGAAATGCGCACGGTGTAGTTGGTGCCTTGGTACAGGTCGAGGCACACTTCAGGGGTCCTGCTGTCTGTCCTCAAGGTGATTGTCTCCTCGTGAACTGATTTCTCGGGGTCCAGCCGTTGCCCTTTTACGTGGATCTTTGGGAGAAGAAGAGACAAGAGACCCCCACCAGGACTTCAGTCAGAACAGCTAAGACTTAGAGTGCTGCATCCCGTCTCCCACCAGTCAGCCTATCACTCCTCGCACCGCTCAGCGGGTTAGGGCCACTAGTCGACCTCTGCCAGCAGGTCTCTCATGATGAAATCTGATCAGACCAGCAATCAATAAACCCTAAGAGGTGACATAAACAAGGCACCTCTCTGGGGAGTGCTCTGCTGCCCACAGATGGCCAGCGGTCAACAGAAGCAGACACAACGCCAGGCCACTCGCCCCATCCTGTTACCACGTCAGCAGGCGCTTCCAGGTCTGCACTGAGGAGTGAAATGCAAGGACTTGGAAACAAGGAATAATGGGAATGCCAAAAATAAACATAGCCCCCACGATAGGCGCTGTTATGTGACAAATATTTTAAGCACAAAGTGTAAATAACAGAACAGTCCAGACGTAGTAAATGTGCAATTCATTTTTTTTTTAAATGGCAGTGGGAGCCGAGCACGGTGGCACACTCCTGTAATCCCAGTACTTGGGAGACTGATACAGGATTGCTGGTTCATGGTCAGCCTCAGAAATGTAGTGAGATTCTCGGCAACCTAGTGAGACCCTGTTTCAAAATAAAAAGTAAAAAAGGGCTGGGGGTGTAGCTTGGAGGTAGAATGCCCCTGGGTTCGATCCCCAGGACTGCCTTCCCCCCAAAAGGGCTAGGGGTGTACCTCAGAGTTCAACTTGCAGCACTACCCAAAATAATAATATTTAATAATTGCTATTAATAATATTTGTTGTTATAATAACTATTATTATAACAAAAATGCAATGGAATCAGAAAGCAGTTAGGCTGAGCATCACTTATGGAAGTGAGTCCTTCTGACTCATATTTCCTGGGGTACCATTTCTGTCCCAGCAGGAGAGAGTAGCTTGCTAAACTTACCACATATACCATCTTGGAGTTTGTTCTTCCTGAGCTTATTTTCCACCTCACACAAGTGTTATTAAACATTGACACATCATTAATTTCTGTCATTATTTCTAGAACAGAAAAAGAGAGACAGATCACAAAATGGGTTTTAGAAAAACCCTCCTGGAGATGAGTTTATCTGTCCAGCTGGCATCTCTGTCAACCATCATTTGTGCTCTGATTCGGAGGCTGAATTGGGCAATTCAAGCTGTTCCAGGCCAATCACCCGACTTCCCTTCATCAGAAAGAGGCTGGCCCGCTCTCCCTAATTTGTGGAATATAGGGAGAAAGTGGGTCATAGGAGGGACTCTAGACGAAGAATGAAAACCCTAGATGAGCAAAGAAGGTGACCTATCTGAAGGTGATGGGAGGGGGGAGGGGGAAGACCCTAACGCGCAGGATGTACATTCACACACATATCAAAGTCAATCACTAAACCCAACATGAGAAGGGGTGGGGGGAGGGAATGGGGTGGGAATACAGGAAGGGTTAAATGAGACCTGTGTGCATGTATGTCTCTACCAGTTTGTACCTCACAGCAATGTATGAATACAATGCATCAATTAAAAAAAGTAAAAAGAAAAAAAAAAGAGAGAAAGAAAGAAAGAGCCTGGCCCAACTTGGTGAAAAAGGCAGAGTCCTGCCTGAGGAGGGGTAAGAGCTCCAGCCTGTGATTAGCCTGAAGGGCCACTGGATGCCACTAGCGTTCCACTCAGATGGAATGGAGCCAGGCCCAGGCCAGGACTGGGTCCCGCGTGGAATCTCCCCTGTGACTGTGACTACACAGGGGAGACCAGCTCCCACCTTCCCCGTCCCAGCTGAGCAGTAGGGCACACAAGCAAGTCACTGATGTTCACAAGAGGGTGAGGGCATGTGTCACCACCATTCCTCAGAAACGGATCGGGTGGGCAGAATAAAATTTCCATGAGGTCTCTCGTTACCCCTGGGACTCCCTTAACTGAAGCTATGTCATCCTGGTCTATTAGGAAGCCAAGATTTATTTGGGTAATGCTTCTCTTAAATAATCCGCATGCATATATTCCATCTAATGAATCTGGCAATGTGGGAAACCATATTAGGGGCTTGGTTCTGTGAGGCAAGTTTCCAATGGACCCAGTCAACCAGTCACCTAGGAAGTTGCTCAGATTTATGTGGCGGGGTCTAGTATTTCATGTCTTTAAAATTAAATTCCTTGAAGATAAGTAAAATTATATCTATTTGCAAATGATATAATGTTAAATATATATATAGAGAGAGAAAGTCAAACTTAAAAAAAATTAAAGCCAAGAAAAGAATTCAACAAGGTTGTAGTATACAAGGTTAATATAAAAAAATCTATTAAAAATGAACAATTCAAAAATGAAATTAAGAAAATAATTTTATTTATAATAGCATTAAAAAACATCCTCCCTGCAGATGGAAATCATTATACTATCATCCTTGGAGAAAGGAAGAATTCTCATTTCATCCAGCAGGAATATTCCACAGCCCCACTTCAGACTTTCCCATCAAATCAGACATCTCTTACAGAGTTTGGGTTCTTTCAGCCTCACCTGCCTGTGTTTCAGCCCTGCATAGATTTTGACAGCATGACTGGCATGCCTCCCATTCCGGGGAGAAGGTATGGGTAAGAACTCCCCACCGTGCCCCAGTGGCCCAGCACGTACAACATGGCAGTGCAGGAATTCAAATTCTATGGAAAAGCTGGGTGTGGGGGCACACATCTATAATCCCAGTACTTGGGAGGCTGAGACAGGAGGATTGCAGGTTCAAGATCAGCCTCAGCAACTTAGCTAGACCCTTTAAAAAAAAAAGTAAAATAGGGCTGGGGGTATAGCTTGGAGGTAGAAACCCTTGAGTTCGATCCCCAGTGCCTCCTCCCCTCTAAAAAAAGAAAAGAAAAATCCTCTGGGGACAGGAGCTAGTGGATAAACCCTTCTCCCTCTTTCCCCTGAAAGAGGAGAAGCCTCAGGAGGCTGGCAGATTGATGGGCAATCCCTCACACTCAGGGGAGACCCGACCAACAAGGAATCCTTGCTTTGCCATTCCTTTCCCTTCATTACTCCTCTCGGTCCCCACTCCTGCTTCCTGGAATCTTATTCTCTGTTATATAATATATACCAGCTCTCTGCCTCTGGCTTTCTTTTCTGGGAAACCCAAGATAAGACTCCCATCAAGAAGAGTGAGAAAAGTTATTCTTCATCTCAGAAAATGACCCTCCTCAGCTCAGCTTCTGTTTCTTCCTTCTAGTAAATCTCTGCTCAGCCTCCCACTGAGAAAGACCGCCTGAACGGTGGGCCTCTGTTGGGTCAACTCATTTCTTCCATTCTCAGATCCAATGCAAGTTTGGACTGGCCTGGCTTACTGACTCTCTGCCCATCAAAGATTCTACACCTTCACTAGTGCATGGCCTCACCATTACCTAGATCCTATGGCCCAGGACATTAACTGCTCTCCTTGGCTAAGTCCAGATCATCTATTAGTGAGTGAGAATAAATGCAGGAAGAAGAGGGAAAACAGGCAAACCCCTGCAGAGACGACAGAGGGTCACCTGTGGCTGTTACAGTTTGGATCTGGAATGTCCCTGAAGGTTCATGTGTTGAAGGCTTGATCTCCACCTGGTGGCGCTACTGGGAGTTGGTGAAAACTTTAGGAGGTGGGGTTCACTGGAGGAAGTAGGTCACTGGGGGTGTATCTCTGAGGGGTCTCCTCTCTTCCTGCTCTCCTTCTCCTCCTCCTCCTCCTCCTCCTCCTCTCTTCTTCTTCTTCTTCTTCTTCTTCTTCCTCCTCCTCCTCCTCCTCCTCCTCCTCCTCCTTCTTCTTCTTCTTTCTCTCTCTCTCTCTCTCTCTCTCTCTCTCTCTCTCTCTCTCTCTCTCTCTCTCTCTCTTCCCCTGGATGCCATGAGGTGAGCAGTTTCTGCCACCACATCCTTCTGCCACAGGCCCCAAAACAGTGGAATCATGTGACCATGAAATGAAACCCTGAAACTGTGGGCCAAAATAATCTTTCCTCCTTTGAATAGATTTTCTCAGGCATTTTATCACAGTGATGGAAAGCTAACTGACACAACTATGTAAAGAATTCCTGGGTCTCTATATCGGTGTTTCTCCCCAGAGCACAACAATTTCAAATCAAAGGAATACTCCAGTTGCAGAGGTGTGTAACCTAAGAGATGCAATGACTATCAGTTCACTTCTTCATGAGAGTGAAGATTATGTTGGTGCCAGTCATTTGTTTGTTTGGGCATCAAGGATTGAACCCAGAGGGATTCTACCTCTAAACTATACTCCCAGCCCTTTTTATTTTTTATTTGGAAATAGGGTCTTGCTAAGTTGCTGAGTCTGGCCTCAAGCCTGTGATCCTCCTGTTTCAGCCTCTCAAGTATTGGGATTATAGGCGTGCATTGCTATGTCTGGCTGGTGCCAGTGTTTTATCAGCCTGAACAAGTCCCCAAATATTCCTGGCTCCTTCCTCTCTGTGGCTCTTCTAAGCCCCAGAGCCCTAGATATCTGCTGACTCACACAACCCTCCAGTGCTAACTCACCACCAGGTCTAGAAGGAAAAGGACATGTCACCTCTGCCCTGTTCTCTGAGTTGCCAGAAAAGCAAATGTCCTTCTCACTGTGGGTCCCTCTGTCATCCAAGCAGAGATTAGAGAGGACTCGCCTTTCCTGCCACTCCTTTTTGCTCATTCACTATGACAACTGTAAGTGACATCTCAAATATGCCATATGCCTCCAGCCTGCGCCATGCTCTTTCCACTGACAAAACCCAGATCTGATCACAGGCATGCCAGATATTTCACCCCAAGGAGCAATCTAACAAAATTTGGTGGCTTTTTCTTCCAGGTATCTACAAATCAGTTTCCAAAACTCCTTAATAAATGTATCAGATACTAAACCTCTATATTAATGCTGCCATTTTGAAAGAGAATACTTAGGAAGGTATGTCCTTCTTCCAGTACTAATATGTGAAAACTTTTTTTTTTTTAGTGGTGGTGCTGGGGATTGAACTCAGGACATTCTACCTCCAAGCTACACTCCCAGCTCTTCTTTTCTTTTCTTCTCTTTCTCTCTTTGTTTCTTTCTCTCTTTTCTTTTTATTTTTTATTTGGAAACAGGGTCTTGCTAAGTTGCTAAGGCTGGCCTCAAGCCTGTGATCCTCCTGTCTCAGCCTCTCAAGTATCTTTTCTTGTTTGTTTGTTTGTTTGAAACCAGTTCTCACTAGGTTGCTCTAGGTTGTTGAGAGTCTCAGCTATGTTGCTGAGGCTGTCCTTGAACCTGTAATCCTCCTGTCCCAACCTCTCAAGTACTGGGATTACAAGCATGCACCACCATGCCCGGCTTCTTCTTCTTTTTTTTTTTTTTTTAAACCAGTTCTCACTAGGTAGGTTGCTGAGATCTTAGCTTTGTTGCTGAGGCTGTCCTTGAACCTGCAATCCCCCTGTCTCAGCCTCCCAAGTACTGGAATTACAGGTGGGTACCTTCAGGCCCAGTAAGTGAAAACATTTCTGTAAGTCTCCTTTGGGACTGTCTCTAGGGCTCTTGCATTCACTATTCACCACTAACTGAATGGCTTCCAAATGCCAAGCATCCTCCCATGCCAGGCCAGGGACCGTGCGGGTGATCAGAGCATCAGTCCTTCCGGCAAGGACTGTGGTGTCTAATGGAGGGAGCAAACAGAGACACGGGTAAATAAACAGGCATTATCATAAAGGGACACACAGGTATCACAGGGCATAGAGGAAGGAGACACCAACTCTCCCTGGAGGATCCGGGAAAGCCAACTTCCTGGAGGGCATGGCCTCAATGGATAAAAAGCCAAAAGGTAGGGAAGTCCAGGACAGTAAAAAGGTGTGAGGTGTTTTCCAGGGAGCCCAGGACAGGCGTGGGGACAGCCTTGCTTGCCACATTAAGTGCAGACGCACTCCTCTGAACATCAGAGAGCTAAAAGCAGGAAAACAATAGGAATCTTTGCTTTTTTGTTTTGTTTGGTCAGTTTTTGTGGTGCTGGGGAATGTACCCAAGGGCACTCTACCACTGAAATACACCCCCAGCCCTTTTTATTTTTTATTTTGAGCCAGGGTCTCTAAGTTGCTGGGGGTGGGGGGTTCCTCACTGAGTTGCTGAGGCTGCCCTCAAACTTGTGATTCTCCTTGTCTCAGCCTCCCAAGTGTGAGGATTATAGGCATCTGCCCATGTAACAGGTGGAACCTTTGTTTTTTAGAATGATAACTCTGGTGTATTTTGAAGGAAGCACTAGAGTACAGAAGAACTGGAGGTCACAAAGAACAATATGCAATACTCATATTGCAATACAGATGGCTTTTGATAGATTTGATCTCATCTTCCCAGCAACAATAAGAACAATAAGAGTGAACATGTATTGAATTACTACTATGGATGCAATCCTGTGCAGAGTACTTCAACCTTCAAAATAGCCCCATGTGCTAGATATCAGTGTGTCCATTTCATGGACCTGAGGCTTAGAGGTGTTAAGTAACCTGCAGAGATCAGAAACCCAGTAAGCAGTCAAGGCAGAATTCACAATTAGGTGCGTCAGACACCACAGCTAAGAGTCTCTGTACTGAAGTACTCAGCTAAGAGGTCAAGAGATGAAATATCTATCATCTTATAAAATGAGAGGCAATTCTGCAGGAGAATCCGTGAGGGGTCCAGGCTGACCATCTGCCTTTGAGCTTGAGTCTGAATGAACTGCCTTTTACTGTTCTCCTAAGAAATCGAAGAGGAGGCAAGCCGGGTGTGGGAAAAGAGAGAGGTGAGCTGTGTTGAGGATGTGCTCCATCTGAGTTAGCTGCCGACTAACTCGGTCTTGAGAGCCATGGATGTGTGGATGGTAGCTGAAGGCAGGGGTGCAGGTGAGACATCCAGGTAGGTGCAGGGAAGGGTCCAGTGACAGAACACTGGGGAACACTAAGACCCAAGAGGAAGTGGAGGAGAAAGGGGCTTGCGGGAGGGGAGGGGACTGGGCAAGAGAAAGCAGCATCCAGGAAGGGAAGGAAAGAGGGAGTATCAACGAGTGGCCTTCCTCCCTTCCTCCCCAGCTATCACAACCTCCTCATTCCACCCAAGAAGGGCCTGCAGCAGGTTGTCACAGTCTTGGGGACAAGTTCAACCTCTCACTCTCCTTTTATTGGCTTTCTCCCCCTGATGGGGTACCCATACTGTCATGGCTAGATCTGAAGTTTGACCTTGGGTAGAGGTAGGTGCAGCAGGCCTTTGGCCTGTCCAGTTGTAGAATACTTAGATCTCTATGGCTTAAAAAAAAAAAAAAAAAAAAAAAAAAAGAAGGCCCAGCCGGGCGTGGTGGCACACACTTGTAATCCCAGCATTCAAGAGGCTGAGACCGGAGGATCCAGGTTCGCGGCCAGCCTCAGCTACCTAGTGAGGCACTCCGCAACTTTGTGAGACTCGGTTTCAAAGTAAAAGAATAAAAAATAGGGCTGGGGGTACAGTTCGGAGGTAGAATGCCCCTGAGTTCAATCCCCAGTACAGCAAAAAATAAAATAAGAAGGCCCCACAGTGTCCAACTGAACCAGCTTCAACGAGTGATAAAGTATGCACCTTTGCTTTGCTTTACTCTGTATGTGTTTGTAGGTGTGTGTGTGTGTGTGTGTGTGTGTGTGTGTAAACACACAAATATACAATATTTAATATGAATTTTGGTATTATATTAGTGTCTAGTACTTTTGTGTGTGCTACTTGTCATACTTGTAACTAAACAATTATATAGTTATTTAATGGCAACCTCTCCTAAATGAAACTTTACAATGGCAAAGACCATGTTCATCTTTCCATCCCCAGATCCTAGCACATGCCTTAGACAGAGATATCAAAAACTATTTATTATCTAGCAGGGCATGGTGGCACACACCTGTAATCCCAATCCTTGGATGTCTGTGATCCTTGGAGAATCACAAGTTCAGGTCCAGCCTCAGGAACTTAATGAGACCCTATTTCAAAATAAAACAGAGCTGGAGGTGTAGCTCAGAGAATGTTCCTGGGTTCAATCCCCAGTACCACACACACATAAAAATACTTATTATCTAGTTGATTGGATGGATGGATGGATGAATAATCAACAATACTAAATGTTGTGGAAAGGTGAAGGGGAGTGAGTACTGGAACTAGAACATGAATTTGGCAGCTAGGTGGTCATTAGTGGCCTTGGTGAGAGAAGTAGGTTTGCTGCCTGATGTCCCTCCAGCAGGCTGAGAAAAGAAGCAAACTGAGACAGTGAGTTCTGACAGAAGACCCATTGTGCAGAAGGGACCAGTCTACTGTATTCTCTTGGTTCCCAGCTTTATGGTCTTTTTCTTTACTTTTTGGAAAAGTAAAAGGTCAGTCTGAATCAATTCAGGTGACCCAGAAAGATGGCCTAGCTCAATGCCCTCTCTACTGGAAACAGTATTAGATGTCAAAAGCAGTATGATGATCTCCTGATAGGACTCACAGAATTCCAAACTGATTCCAAAACAAACACACTTTGATAATGGCAGCAACACTAAAAAATCAAGGTACACCTTCCCAAGGCGACTACCTTGAATAACTGCATGTTTGGCTCTAAATGTTTAATGTTTCCTTTCTTTTTTTTGTAAGTCTTTTTAAAGTCACACAAAATAGGTAGAGGTAGCTTGGGTTGGAGTAGTGCCTTCCTAAAATGTGTTAAGCACTTTAGAGTGAGCTGGGCATGGTGGCGCACGCTTGTAAGCCCAGCATTTGGGAGGCTGAGACTGGAGGATCCGGGTTCTCGGCCAGCCTCAGCTACCTAGTGAGGCACTCCACAACTTAGTGAGACTGGGTTTCAAAATAAAGAATAAAAAATAGGGCTGGGGGTATAGCTCGGAGGTAGAATGTCCCTGAGTTCAATCCCCAGTACCGTTAAAAAAAAAAAAAAAAACACTTCAGAGTGATTTTTGTAGCACATGAATAAATTCATGTATGTTTGCTATGAATTGATTTTCATGCCTACTAGAAAAAATGCACCTAGTTCATCAAATTCATGATATCACATCTATTACAAAGTGTCTTTTATCAATAAATTTAAACTATTGATTTAAATTTAAAATATGTTGTTTTTCTGGGTGTGGTGGCACATGATTATAGTCCCAGAAGGTCAAGGCAGGAAGATCACTTGAGCTAGAGACCAGCCTGGGCAACATAGCAAGACCCTGTATCAAAAAAAAGCTTAATTAAAAAATATATACACACACACACACATACATCAGTGTATGTATGTGTTGTTTTAAGAAACATATTCAGTAAATACTATATTTTTACGGCACACATTGCCAAGGTAGTATGCAAATAATTCAAGCTTAGGAGACCCTGGCATGGGAGGGGAAGATGGCTTTCAGGGTTTACAAACCTGAGTTCAAATCCTGACTCTACCATTTGCTAGTTATTGAGTGACCCTGTGAAAATTGCTCAGCCTTTATGAGTCTCAGATTACTCATCTATGAAATGAAGCTAATACTTCACAGGGCTTGTCTGGGGATGAAACAAAATAAGTGCTAAGGCCCCTAGGAGAGCCCTGGGCGTGTCAGCTGGTGCTCAGTCAGCAAGAGCGATAACACTGGATGGTCCAAGCACTGCTCACATATTCAGACACAGCCCAGCCATGTGGCAGCTTGCATAAATGAGCCCATGTATGTGTGCCGCTGCCAGGGAGCACTTGCTCGCTCAAGGGGAGGGCAAAGGCCAGAAGGGGTGTGGAGGTATCCGCAGCAGTGCCCCGGGCAGGTCAAAGGGCACAGAAAGGATCTGGGCAGATAGCCAGGCCACGCTGCCGCAGAGATGCTGGCCTCCTAAGAACACGCCGCATCAACCGTGTAATTATTAACCCAGACTCGAAACATAAAAAGGCAAATGACCTGTGCAGAATGGAAGCCAGGGACAGCCTTATCAAGACTGAATCAGCCGCTTTGATCTTGAGCTAAACCCACTCACCAACATCAAGCTTCCACCTGGGGATTTTCCAGACACTAAAGTGGTTGCCTCATTGCCTGCTGTCTGGAGTTTCCAGTCCAAACTGGCCAAGAAAAAAAAAAAAAAGTCCCATCCCCTCGTTAAGAGTTCACACTCCATTAAAAATGTGTTACAGATCCGGGCTGCTAATCCAAAGGCATAGGGCCTCCGCAGATATTTTAAAGTAATTAAAAACGATCCATATAAAGCGAAGATAGATTATTCCACCCAGATCGGAACTAAACATTTAAGTGTAGAAAGAGGAGTAGACAGAAAAGAGAGGTAGACGATGACGGGGAGGCGCTGAAGGTGAACATTAAGGAAGGAAAATACAAAATACACAGAGAGGACCAGCATGGAGGGGGAGACTCAGGTGAAAGGGAAGAAGAGAAAGAAGGAGGCAGTCAAGCAAGGGCTGTGGTAATTGGCATCTCTCCCTTCATTCCCAGAAGCCTCTCCTGCCTCCCCACCAGAAGATCATCTGCACTGCTCCATGAATTAATCAGCATGCAAATCACCCCCTTTATCAGCGGAAATTGAATTTAGTTGCCAATCCTCATTGAAGGCACAGAGGCCTCCTCACAGAAAGATCCCAGCTCACAGGGAGAATGCCTTTTCTTTCCTTAAATCAAAGCTTGCATAAGCCCATGGAAACAGCTGCAGCTGGAGCCACAGACTTTGTGAAAGGTGGCAGGCTGAGGACGGTAATTATAATTAGCAGTTACATAACATGTTTGTTCTTCAAAGTGCTCTACAAGGATCGGCTAATTAATAGCTTACTATGCCCCATGCAGATCCACTGGTTTTTCATGTAGTGACTAATCCCAGTGCCCCCACTGGATTCTGAATGGTGGAGGCAGAGCGGCTTGGGCAATGAAGCAAATGGATGAGGGTCCAGAAACTCTCCAGCCCTCTCGCCAAGTGACTCCACAGGTAGCTCCACATCAGGAACGCTGCCAGGAGGCAGCTGCCTCGCATCCTCCAAATCACTCTTGGAAGTGCTGTTAGAGATGCAACGATAGGTTGGAGCGACCATTGGTCCAGTCCATCCGTTCTTCTCAATTTCTCCAATTAGTTAGGCTGAGACCCCGGAGTCCGTGGTGTCTGTTACAGGTTTGCCCTCGCTTCTCTACATGAGTGAATGACATCTCTTTAAACAGAGGCTGAACTGGATTCTCTGGATTCTCATCCTTTTTGTTTCTCTGATGGCAATGTCTGGCCTACATCCTTTTGCGTTGATAAGGAAAGGACTGAACGCAGGAATTGCATGACACAGATAGCAGCTAAGCTTCCAGTCGACTGCAAGAATGCTTTGTCCAAGAACTCCAGAGGACACGGATGACTTGAATTTCTTCGCAAAACTTTACATGTACATGCGTTTGTCCATTTCTTGGGGGGAGGGGGTCTGTTTCCCCTATTGCACTGTAAACTACAAGTGAGCAGTACCTCATACAGTACTTCATGCGCAGTGAACACTGAATAGATGTCTGCTAAATGAACAGACGAATTTCATCAAACTCCCACCCCCAAAATTATTGTAAGCCATTTCTCTATTGACAAATAATCACCAGAAGTCCACGAGGTTGGCTTGCTCTGGCTAGACTTCCCTGTGCAAAACTTGGACAAGACCCAACACTTTCTACTACAATTTTGCGGCTTATCATTCCAGAGACCTAGACCAAAGCTACCTTGAGATTTCACTCTTCACGGATCTGTTTTCAAAGCCAAGTGAGTCAACACACAGAAATATATTCCCGGAGTCATGTGACAGCCATTTGTCACACTCCCTGGCCAACCATCACTAATGGTAAGAACTACTGCCTTTTTCCACTCTGTCTCTTGGAGGAAGAGGGGTGAAATGAAGAATGTGGAAGGGCACACTTCTACTCCATGAAAAGATCTTCAGAAGCTGCTGACAGTTCAGGAGAAAGACTAATATGGGCATGGTGCTTTAAACATTTCAAAATGCACCCTCATAGATCATCTGATCCCATTCAACACTCTGTGAAAAAGGAAAAGCAGGCTTTATTCCTCCACCCGCCCCGCTTTTATAGCTGAGGAAGCCGAGGCTCATAATGCCTTGCCTGTGACACATAGCTAATATATGCCGCTGCTGGAATTTGAACAGAAGTCTTGAAACTCCAGAAGCCATTTCCCTTTTACTTATAGAGCCAAAATGAAAAGCAGTATCTCAAAGATATATTTGCACACTCATGTTCATAGCAGCGTTGTTCACAACAGCCCAGAAGTGGAAGCAGTCCAAGTGTCCACTGGCAGATGAATGGATAAATCAAATGTGGTATATGATACATTAGAATATTATTCAGTCTTTAAAAGGAAAGAAATTCTGACACATGCTACAACATGGATGTGTCTTGAAAATATTATGTTAAGTGAAATAAGCCAGTGTCAAAAAGACAAACACCATATGATTCTACTTATATGACATACTAAAGTAATCAAATTCACAAGAGACAGAAAGTAGAATGGTGGAGTCCAAGGGATGTGGGGAGGGGAAAATAGGGAATTTCTGTTCAATGGACGTGGTCTCTGTTTTAAAAGATAAAAAACACCGGGTATGGTGGCACTTGTGGAAAACCCAGTATTTGGGACTTGCTGAGGACAGCCTCAGCAAGTAATGAGACTCTCATCAACCTAGAGAGACCCTGTTTCAAAAGAAAAATAAAATAGGGCTGGGGGTATAACTTGGAGGTAGAATGACCCTGGTTCAATCCCTAGTACCACACACACACACACACACACACACACACACACACACACACACACAAGATAAAAAACATGTTGGAGGTTGGCTGTACAATAATGTGGATAAACACAACACTAGTAATTAGATGCTTAAAAATAGTTAAGATGGAAGAGAAACCCCACTGGAGTGATGGAGGGGACCTGGAGGAGTGTGGGGGCAGGAAGAAGGAGAGTTAATGGAGGAGATACTTCCACTGATGTTATGCACATATATGAAATTATCAATGCCAATCTCAATATCCTGTACAGGGGATGGGGAGGGAGGGGAGGAAGCTCATCAAGTGCTATATGCATGTGTGTCCCTATCACTCTGAACTTCATTATGATGTGAGACTACAACACACTAATAAATGTATATATAGAGCCGGGCATGGAGGCGCATGCCTGTAATCCCAGTACTTGGGAGGCTGAGACAGGAAGATCATTGCAGGTTCAAGGACAGCCTCAGAAAGTAGTGAGACTCTCATTATCCTAGTGAGATCCTGTTTCCAAATAAAAAAAAAAAAAATCAGGCTAGGGGTATAGCTCAAAAGTAGAATGCCTCTGGGTTCAATCCCCAGTACCACACACAAAATAAGTATGTATATGTGTGTGTGTATGTATGTATATGTGTGTATATTTATGTATATATGTGTGTATGTATATATATATACATTTTGTGTTTTGCACAATAAACAAAAAATAATTTGTTTTATATTACATTACATCCCTCTTCTGTGAAACTCTGCTATGCCAACATGTGCTAAGTTAGGAGTATGCCTCTCTGAAAAAATAGTTCATGGAGTAATATTTCTCAGCTGACCAAGTAGAGGAGACAGGAATCACTGTGATTTAAGGTGTTTCAAAAGATGGATGCATAAAATTTTCTATCGAGCCGGGCGTGGTGGCGCACGCTTGTAATCCCAGCATTCGGGAGGCTGAGACCAGAGGATCCGGGTTCGCGGCCAGCCTCAGCTACCTAGTGAGGCACTCCGCAACTTAGTGAGACCTGGTTTCAAAATAAAGAATAAAAAATAGGGCTGGGGGTATAAGTCGGAGGTAGAATGCCCCTGAGTTCAATCCCCAGTACCGCAAAAAAAAAAAAAAAAAAAAATTTCTATCGAACATATTTTCCCAAGCCACCTTCTAAATCTTCAGGATCTAGTTGACAAATCTAAAGCCAAGTGCTCACCCAGGCAACGAGCAGAGCTGCAGAGCCAGCACAGTAAGCAGCCTGAGGCAGTAAGCACCTGCTTTGATCCCCATGCTTGCTTCCTGTTCTCTTCCCTGGTAATGGGGGTGCCCCACAGAATGGGAATCTGTACCTGTGCATGTGAAAGTGCTTTCTGTCCAGGTGCCTCTCTCTGTGCAAACAGAAGTGATCTTCCCTCTGGGGCTCTCAAAGCCCTCTTGACAGATATAGTGAGCTACATCACCCACACGGGAGCTGGGATTCCCCACCAAGAGTGCGTGCCGCACTCTCGGAGGGCGGCCACAGTCGATGGCTGCAAGGGGAAGCAGACACATTACTAGAGCTGAGCCCCAACGTCTAACCTCACAATCAGTACACCCCCAACCTTATTTTATTTTTACTTGGAAGCAGTGTCTCACTAAGAAAAGAGAAAACACTGACTCCGTCAAATAATCCAAATACAGGTATATAGAACAAGGTTGTTCAGAAGAAAAGAAAATAGGTATGTCTGAATTAAATGAAATTTCAAACATGCACAGAGAATACTCAAATTATGAAATTATTTACTTATAAATAATTCAGTGGTTTATGAAATAATACATACAAGGTTTCTTTTAAATGCTAAATTTTCCTCATATCTTTGGTTATGTATCCTCAGATCATTAACTCCTAGTTGACTAAAATGCTATTCTAGCAATTGTTATCTAATGAATATTAAATGAAATACATAAGAAATCTCTGAACTTTAAAAAAAGTAATAAAGTTTTTATCTTCTAAACATTAAATTCATATGCATCTTTCAGAGGGAAAAACAGTTGCAAAGAGGGAGGCAAACCTGGAATTATAAAATTTGTATGAAATTTCTTCTCTACAACTCTGACTTCTAACAATGAACTATATATAAAACACTCTCTTGGGAAGAAAAATTATGATATTAACATTTTTAGACCCAAATAAACTATATTTCATATAAAAACACAGGAATGCCATTTTCAGATATTACAGAATTTTAAAGCTGGGCATGGTGGTGCATGCTTGTAATCCCAGTACCTGGGAGGCTGAGACAGGAGGATCACAGGTTCAAGGACAACCTCAGCAAGTAGTGAGTCTCTCATCAACTTAGTGAGACCCTGTTTCCAAGTAAAAATAAAATAAGATTGGGAATGTAGCTCAAGGAAGAGACCAAACAGGTCTTAAAAGAAACATAATGAACAATAAAATCAGCAAGAGAGACAAACAAGTCTCTATGATCATTTAAATTGGGATTGAAGAGCTTGACTTAACTATTAGTAAAGGATTCTAGAACTAAAGGCTGAACAATGTAAAATAACTTGGAAAGGAAATTTCAAATTATCCCAATAAAATCTGAGCAGTGAGATATAGGGAAGGAGCAAACCATACTAAATTTCTCATGTTATAAAATGGAGGGGAGCTCATGGGTACAATGTTATTCAGAAAAGAATAATTAGTTGGACATGGTGGAATGCATCTATAATCCCAATACTTGGGAGGCTGAGACAGGAGGATTGCAGGTTCAAGACTAGCCTCAGCAATTTAGTGAGACTCTGTTTCAAAATAAAAGAAGACTGGGGATGTAGCTCAGGGGTAGAATGTCCTTGGATTCAATACCCAGTACTCTTCCTCCCAAAAAAAGAAAGAAGAATAAACATAAGATGGCAGTTATGGTTACAAATGTAATCTATAGTCGCAGGTATACCTAAAAATAGAAGGGGAGGAAAAAAAAAACTAATGGCTTTTTTTTTTTTTTTTTTTTTTTTTGGTGGTACTGGGGATGGAACCCAGGGGCATTCTACCTCCGAGCTCCAGTCCTATTTTTTATTCTTATTTTGAAACAGAGTCTCACTAAGTTGCGGAGGGCCTCACTAGGTAACTGAGGCTGGCCACGAACCCAGATCCTCCGGTCTCAGTCTCCCAAATGGAAGTTTCCTGATTATGGAAACTTGACCTACTCCAGGACCCCAGAGTGACTTCCCTAAGGGAACATTTCCAGATCAGGGTCTCATCTGTTGTCACTGGAGTTATCATAAAATCCGTGATACAGCAGCCCAACCCATCTGACCAGTCTTTTGGCTTGGAGATTAAAAGGAAGAAAGAAAAGGGAAGAATTTCCAGTCAATACAGACTTTAGTCATGAGCAGTTATGGGATAAGAATGATGTGATCATTTCATAAATCTCCAACCTTTCTACCTCTCGTGTCCCATGTTTGCTCACAGGGATTTGTTCTCTTTTTATACGTGTTTACCAAACACAAGACCCTTTGCCCTTCATTACGTTTTCCAGAATCAGCCCTTTTAAATGTTTACTGGCCCAGAACATTCCAAGACATGAGTATATTTGTGTGTACATGAAAAACCAAACAGTTAATGTTTTATAAGACTGCCCAGTCACTGTTGACATCCCAAACATCTTCTAGTTTAAGCCAGGGTTCTGTTACAGCAGGAAGTAGATGGAACATCAGAGAAGAGACTGAAAAAATAGGCCTGTGTACCTTAAAGCTGGAATCCTAAGAGCTCAGTGGAGAGGTTAGGGAGGGAGCCCAGCCATAAGCAGAAGTACATTAAGGGAGAAATACAGACAGTAAAAGAATGAGAGTATAGAAGACAATTAGACTGGCTTCCATCTTGGACATGTCCAAGAAAAATGGAAGGCGTGATGACTTTAGTTGGGACCACAAGAATTTTGTAAAGGAATAACAAAAATCGTCAATGAGAGTAATTGATGAGAAATCATTAGTCTGTGACTGAAGTATATGTCCCAGTGGAACCTCTGGCTCTGTGAGTTCCCATTACAGAGCTATTCGAATTGGACAGTCCCACGGCAAGAGATGTTTAAAGAGAGTTTGAAGCTGGGCGTGGTGGTGAATGCCTGTAATCCCAGTACCTGGGAGGTTGAAACAGGAGGATTGCAGGTTTAAGGCCAGCCTCAACAACTTAGCAAGACCCTGTTTCAAAATAAATAAAGTGCTGGGTGGCATGCCTTTGAGTTGATATGAAAAACACATGTTGAAGTTGCACCCCTACCCTACCCAGAAATAGCTCTTCTGATTTGGTAGAAGTGAGTTAAAGTCTTGACATCTACATTTCTACGAACCTCCAGAGCTGATTTTTGGGGGGTGGGGAAACTGGGGATTGAACCCATGGGCATTCTACCTTTGAGCCCCACACTCAGCCCTATTTTTTTATTCTTTATTTTGAAACAGGGTCTCACTAAGTTGCCGAGAGCCTCACTACGTAGCCAAGGCTGGCTGCGAAGCTGCAATCCTCCTGTCTCAGCCTCCCGAGTACTGGGATTACAAGCATGTGCCACCATCCCTGGCTATGCCCAGCCATTTTTACTTTTTTATTTTGAATCAGGGTTTCACTTAGTTGCTGAGAGCCTTGCCAAATTGCTGAGGGGGGCCTCAAACCTGCAATCTTCCTCTCTCAGCCTTCCAAGTACTGCTATTGTAGGTGTGCACCACCAAGCCTGGCACCAGATCTGATATTGCTGTACACACTCAGCTGAGAATCTGAATTAAGGATTGGTACGAATAACTACACTTGCTATCACATGAATTCCAATAGGGCCTTAAGGATAAATCGCTACTATTCACAGTGGCCTTCCACAGTAAGGACTATTTCCCCCACTTTACAGGTGCCGATGGCTCAGATGGTTAAAGAACACCGAAAGTCACACAGGGAGTTAGAGGATGCTCAAGAGTTGAACCAAGAGCGCTGACTTTTCATCCACCTGGGCTCACACTCTCCCTTCCATGTTTAATCTTTCCCCTTCAGACCTTATAAAATCTCTCTCAATGCCTAATATGCTCCATGACCGAAAAGAAATCCTCATGAAAAAAAGGTCCTCCGATCTTTTGTGGTCCGTATTAATTTACTCACTTATTCATGTAATTATCGAGTATGTAGTACATACTAGTAACTACCGCAGTGAATGAAATGGACGGAATCACCGTCCTTGTGGGACTTAGGGAGACGGTCAGAGCAGGCAGAAAAGTAAATCAACAAGATGATTTCAGATGGTGGTGAAAACTATGAAGGAAGTCAGGTCGTGAGATAGGATAGGGAAGCTCTCTCAAATAACGCGGGCAAGAATGGTTTGATCTCTCTGAAGCGGTAACATCTGAATTAGGACCTGAAGGATGAGAATGAGCAGCCATGGTTAGGACCAGAGACCATGTGAATCAACAAAAGAGCCAATGCCAAGACCCTGGATGACGCAGAAAGCTCTTGCTGTGTTACAGAAAGAGAAACATGCCTGGAGCAGAGTTAGTGGGAGGGAGAGGGCATGAGATGAAGGTGGAGAGAAAGGCTGAGCCAACTGGCCTTTTAAGTCTTGGTGGGGCAAGGGGTGGGGGGAGTTTGGATCTTATTTTAAAAGCAACTGAATACCCTTAGGAGGCTTTGAGCAAATAAATGAAATAACCTGACCAAAAGACCACTTTGACTAGTAGGTAGAAAATGGTTGGGTAAAGAACAGGAGTGAGAGATGAGATGCTGGGGAGCATGTGTGGGGCCCTGAGTTCCATCTGGAGGAGAGTCAGACAGACAGACAGACAGACAGACAGACACAGATTATCCAAGGTTCATAGTAGTCACCCAACAGAGAGATGATGAGGTCTTAGATGGCAGTTGTGATGATGGAAAGAAAAGGGTGGATTTGGGATGTCCTCTGGAAGCAGAACTGCCAGTTTGGATGTGAAAGTGAGAGAAGGGGTGGAATCAAGAATAAACATTATCTGTACAAGATGTAAGTAAACGGTAAATATTACCTATGCGTGCACAAGTAATATCTATATAATTCATTTGACCTTTATTTCCTGCCTGGAGGATTTAGTGTTTTTATGAATATTATGTCTTCCCAAGTATATGGACAGTTCCTAAAAGACTCTTTGTCTTATAATTCTTGTATCCCTTGTACCCCCACATGCCTACTTAAAATCCTGTTTTACATAGTAAATACTCAATGCATAGTTGTTCATCGATAGCTTGCTACTACTTTATCATTGTTCAAGGTACAATAAATGTTACTTTTATATAACAACAGCCCCTGAAGGAGGTAAACAGACATCACTAAATTAGAAATGTAAGTAACGAGGCAGACATTACTTCCGAGTTTGTTATCCAGCAGAGGTGAACCACACCTACCAAACACCTCCTCATATCTACCAACGACACCTACCAATGACATCTACCAAGCACCAAGCAGATGAGAACTGAGAAAAAGCACCACACATACTATTATCCACCTTGTGGGAATTCTAGGAAACTTGCCCAGACCTCAATAATTTTTTTTTTTCGGTACTGGGGATTGAACTCAGGGGCATTCTACCTCCGAGATATACCCCCAGTCCTATTTTTTATTCTTTATTTGGAAACAGGGTCTCACTAAGTTGCGGAGGGCCTCACTAGGTAGCTGAGGCTGGCCTCGAACCCAGATCCTCTGGTCTCAGCCTCCCAAATGCTGGGATTACAAGCGTGTGCCACCACGCCCGGCTCAGACCTCAATAATTTTCAATAACAAAATCCTGCTATGCACAAGGTAGCCTGCTAGATACATACAATCTTTTTATTCTCCCCAGAAGATGAACTTAACTGGGAGTTTTCCCTTACTCCTCTATCTACCATGCAAGGTAGATGTTTTTTTCTCTTGAGTAGTTCACAGATATGAAAACAGAGGCCCAAAGAGCTTAAGACACACTCAAGTCAGTCACACTACGAGTTAAAGATAGAGCCAATATTCAAACTGTATTTTGTGGGACTCCAAAGTGTAGGTTCATTAAATCTGGGCAGCTTCACACTCAAGGGGGACCACTGAGAAGGACTGATCCTATAGGTCAGTTAACACCCGGAGAGAAAAGATGGAATGAAGGAGTATTCAGATCAGTCTAGGAGGATTCCATGATGCTGACTTCTAACCAATTGCTCTCAGAACTTTCCCAGAGCAGGAGAACTGCTAGAAATGAGACTCCCCTCCCTCTGTAGCTATGTGACACCCTCACCCCCGAAATCTTCTTGGTACTGATGTTTAACGCCGTGACATAAGGGTCTGGCCTGGGTCTTGCCTGGAGCACAGCCCTGTCACAGATATTCCCATCATGCTTAAGAGAGATGGTGGCTACTCCACTCAGACCAAATGGTACCCAAGAAAGTGGGCAGTTCCTACCAGGAAACATGCAAGAATCAATCCAACAGAAGCCACAGTAGATAATAATTTTTTAAAATTCTACATGCAACCCCCCATCGCAAGGAAATAAACATTTAAAAACCAGTTTAAATGCAAAGGAAAGGAAAAATATGCACCACAAATTTGCATGGCATATGCATAGGGCTGTTCATTAAAGCACATGTTTCTCTAGCTAATTACATTATTAAGTAACAACCTTTGAAATGCATCAGGAATACAGTCAACTAATTATGAGCATAGCTGGGAGTTTTTCTTTACTCTCCTATTATCTGTGATTTTATTCAGATAATCAACTTCCAAATAGATATCCCCAGGGGTAAAATGTGTCATGAAATTTTCAAGGGGCAAATTTATAATGTAACTTTATTTCACATCTTTAAGGTAAAATGTTTATCCACTCTGCTTGCTTTAATATTCTACCTCCCCCCCCAAAATATATATATATATGTATATATACATACATATATACATATATGTGTATATGTGTGTGTGCATATAATCTATCCAAGAAAATATTCCAGAAGGAAATCCATTTGATGAAAGGTATAAACAATTTATTGCATCTTATAAAAAACTGACTATAAGCCAGGCGTGGTGGCACACACGTGTAATCCCAGTACTGGGGAGGCTAAGACAGGAGGGTCACAGATTTGAAGCCAGCCTCAGCAACTTAGGGAGACTTTGTTTCAAAATAAAAAATAAAGTAGGACAGGAGGTGTAGCTCAGAGGTAGAATGCCCCTGGGTTCAATCCCCAGTACCACCAAAAGAAAAAAAAAAAAAACACAAACTGTATCACAAATGTCACCCACATTGGCTGCTGTTTATTATAAACATTAGCACAATAACATGAATTCATGACAGAAATAACACAGTAACATAAGGCTTCATCTAAGACTGGTTAGAGATCAATAAACTACAAGCTACAAAAGAAAAACATGACCAACAATGCCTATAAATTGTGGCTAATTGCTAGGAGAATCAATTATGGAGCCATCCCACTTATTGACAATAATCCCCCACCCCCCGCCCAGTATCTTCCCAGAAAAATAAATAAGTACAAGATGTAAAGCTCCACAGAAGAGCAGAAATAGGGTGAAAACCAAAGAAAATCACATGAAAGTCTATTTTACCCAACAATATTAGCAACAGTTTATCATGCCTCAGAATCAAACGAAAAGTTTACAAATCACTGGACATCACTGGGAGGTCATTTGGGTCAATGATCTAGGCAGATTAACACCAGAATCTACACTATACTCTCGTTGTTTGTTTGTTTTGTGATGCAGGGACATTATATCTCTGAGCTATATCCCCAGACCTTTTTATTTTATTTTGTTTTGTTTGTTTGTTTTGAAACAGGGACTCACTAAGTTGCTGAGATTCCCACTAAGTTGCTGAGGCTGGTCTCAAACCTGTAATCCTCCAGTCTCTGCCTCTCAAGTACTGGGATTACAGGCATGCACCACCATGCCCAGCTTATACTCACATTCTGAATCAGACAATTCAACACAATACCTATTCTTTCTTCATTTGTTTCTTTTGTCATTGTGTCCTCTCCTTCACTAAATGGTAGGTTCCATATGGGCTGTGCCTATATCCTGTATTAAAATATCCCCTGCAGTCATGTGAGTTAAACATTATGATGAACATTAATCTTGAGATGTTTACATGCATTATGGTATAAAAAATTGAGCTGAAAACTATAACCCAGAACAAAATTCCATGTATCTTACAGCATGTTCTGAATTTGGCTACATATTAGACCCTCATTCCAGTGTCATTTGGGCACTAAATTATATATAAATATATATCATCAGTGTTGGGGGTTGGAATATAACATCTCAATATGCAGCAAGTTTGAATTTAGAAAACGGTATTGCAGCCATCAAAGGAAAGCCACAGGGTTCTAGTCTGCCATGAAGCTCGGTGTCTACAGTAGCTTACTAATTGCTCTAACTCAGCTAATGAGCTCATTAGGACCAAAAAGTCCACTCGCCCTTGAGGGGGTGGAAAGATATAAAAAATATTTTTTTAAATGTTTTTTGTATTCCAAAGTCTTCCATGAGCTTTAGCCTCAGCTAACAATATATTTTCTTCAGATCACATCCATAGAGCTCATTTGGAGGGAATTTTCCCAATTCACGTAATAACGCTGAACTGTCAATAAATAATTCCTGGCATGTAAACAGCTAGAATCTGAACACTTCGGAAACTGCAGAGGAGGTGGCGAGGTGGGCAAAAGCATGAGCTTTAGGAGGAAGAAAGCGGGTGCCCAGCATGAGTCTGGTAAGGATCTTCCATTTGTAGAGGTGGTCATAGTTTTTGATGCTTTGAGCTGCACATGAATATTTCTTTCTTTTCCCACAATATAACATTGGAACCATTAATTTAAATGTTCTAGTTATAAGCAGATTATCTGAATTAAAAACAAATAAATGTGGTAAAGTAAAAGTTGAGGAATTTTAGACCTTCCCATTTGATGACAGAAAGTTTGAGAATGATCTTAAATTTTTGTTAAAAATATGCCTGCTAGCCGGGCGTGGTGGCGCACGCTTGTAATCCGAGCATTCAGGAGGCTGAGACCAGAGGATCCAGGTTTGCAGCCAGCCTCAGCTACCTAGTGAGGCACTCCACAACTTAGTGAGACCTGTTTCAAAATAAAGAATAAAAAATAGGGCTGGGGGTATAACTTGGAGGTAGAATGCCCCTGAGTTCAATTCCCAGTACCGCAAAAAAAAAAAAAGCTTCACAATAACACTATGGGATGAAAACTATTTTCTCCCTTCTACAGCAGAAAATGAGTTTAGAGTTTTCAAGGTGGTTGCACAACTAGCAAGTGGCCCGGCCAAAAGTCACACAGGTCTCTCTGACTCTAAATTTGTCTCTGCTTTGTGACAGTCTCATAACCAGGTTGCCCACTCATTCTGCATACTCCAGTGAATCCAACCATGTACAAATAATAGACATTTTAATGGCATTGACTTAGCAAAAGGGTAACCCAACAGAATATGTTGCATGCAGCAAGTAAGTCAATACAATTTTGGAAACTACACTGCAAATAAGTCAAGACAGTTTTTAAATGATTTTAAAACCAAGTTAAGTCAATATAGTTTATTAAAATGTTTTTTAAGAGCCGGGCGTGGTGGCGCACGCTTGTAATCCCAGCATTCGGGAGGCTGAGACCGGAGGATCCAGGTTCGCGGCCAGCCTCAGCTACCTAGTGAGGCACTTCGCAACTTAGTGAGACTCGGTTTCAAAAAATAAAGAAT
>PVLC010016168.1:0-35928 GCA_004027655.1 Graphiurus murinus
GAGAGATTTGCTATAATACTCTGGCTTGAGAAGGAAATGTAGAAAGAGAAGCCCTCAGCAGTCAAAGAATAAAGCAAATTTGCAAATATTCAGGATTCCCAAATATCAGTCCAGCCAGCTGCTGTAAGGTCAGCGTCTCCCTACCAGCTTCACTGTGTAAAATTTAACGTGGTGCCATCTGCGATCTTTAGGTAAGGAGGTCGCCTTACATCTAATCACTAAATGCAGTCCTTCATCAAGGTGAGTTTGCCTTATATTTAGATAAAATGATTATAAGTGTTTGCTTTTGAGATTGTAACATCCTCTGTACCCGCTCTCCTGCCTAGTACATAATTAACCTGTCAACCCACCCTGCAGTAATAAGTGTGATCGACAGGAAATACATTAGAAAGAACTTTTGCATGATGTGCTTTCAAGCCCTCCTTTATCCTTCAACTATCTTTCCTTTTAATTAGCACTTGGGTAACAGCATACCGTAATGAATTACCATATTACTGTTATCAATAAAAATTATTTTGGGTCTAAAGTAGTCATTAAGATGAAATGTGTAAGATCTGTTCTGGATAGTTGGTGGGGAGATAGCAGTTGGAAATCAAGTACTATTTTGTGCATTAATCTTAAAGATTCAGAGGATTCTCAGATTTTTACATCCATATTTGCTAAACGTAAAGATATCAATGTAGGGGAGATAGAAGAGAGAGAATAAATGCATGCATGTGGAGAGACTATAGCATTAATATATTTAAGAAAGGTTTTTTTGTGTTGTTGTTGTTACTGTTAGAGATGGCATATTTAGGAAACACATTTTTCTCTGCTGCCTCTCTAGAAACAATAACAAGAGGGCTACTTGTATCACAAATACAAAAGAATGGGAGAAAATATGATAATAACTAAATGCTGCAGGCAAGAAAGCAGAAGAATAGCGCATCTGACTTATTGGGTGTGAGCATTTTGAACACTCAGCTGGTAGTAGAGAAAGCAGAGAAATAATCCAACTTACCCCCCTCCAGTGTCTCCTAAAAGCTTAAGAGTTGGTCATATCAGATACCTAGAAGAGTTGATATGAATTTGTGATTAGAAATAATAGGATCGAGCAAAATTTGCTTAATAAGCTAGATGGGAAATTCCTTTCTCTTCTTGGGTCATCTGAGTAACTTCTCTTCCACATCCTGTCACTTGGTTTGGAGGTGGAGGTACCATCTGGGGATAGTTTAAAAGGCTGGGCACAGTAGAGAGCAGAGATATGATATTCTTTCCCACTAGGATCTAAGAATTTCGGCAGCCAGAATTATATCCTCCAAGCAGGAAATTTGCAGTCCAAGAAATAAAGCTTAAATTCTCAGCAAAAACCTAATGAGTTCCACCCATAATAAAACCTACCAACATAATCAGGCTTTTTATGTCACCCTCTTAAATGATCAGGCACTAAAAATAATCACAAAAAATCCAATGAAGGTACCATGTACCATACAAAAAGCAAAGAATAAAACACTCAGAAAGAATATCTTGGACCAAAACAAGAAAATCAGATACATTTTCCAAAAAAAATCTCTAATCGTATCATTAGGTAAATAAGAAAAAAAAAAACATTGTATCCATCAAGCTACAGCAGAATTTCATACAAAGATAATAACAAGAAATATTTGGAAATAAACAGGGAAAGACTAAAATTAAAAGCTTAATACATGGATTGAGTCATATAGTTTTAAATAATCACAGATATCTTCCAGAAAGTAGAAGAGATAGTGAGGACCAGAGAATAAAAGTGAAACAAATACAAAAAATTACTAATATTTAAGAAGGTTTAATGTAAATAAAGTAGAATATAATCAAAACAATTCAAAAAATATTTCCAGCAATGATTACATGAGTTCTAAAAATGAACAGTGTCCTCAAGTTCCCTGTAAAATAAATTAAGTATACTATGAGGTACAACATAATATTTCAAAACACTGGAATAAAAAGATAAACCTAAAACTTGCAAAGATTAACAAAATAAAAAGCAAGCTACTTTAAAAGATGGAGAATGAAGAAGCCTTCCAACTTCTATTGGAATAAAGTACTATTTGAATTTAGAACACAGAGAGATGTGACCCTTAAAACTTTGCAGAAAAAATGATCAACACAGAATTCTCTACTTGGCCTAACTCTCATATGTGAGGTTCAAGAAAAACATTTTTAAACATATAGCAACATATAGTATCATAAAATATTTGCCTCCCATGTATCCTTTCTCATGAATACACCAAAAGAGGTAGTATATAAAGATGAGAAAACAGAAAATGAACAAACATGAAATCTAGGAACAAAGGTAGATGCAGGAACCACCCAATGTGGTAATGGAAAGGAATACTAGACTAAGAGCTTTATGGCAGTCCTAGAGACAAGCAGTCCAGAGCCGGGCAGGTCAAGAGGACCCAAAAAGAATCTCCAAGAAGATGATACTGATCAAATCCATGAAGTGCTTTAACATAATGAGAAATGATTTAGACATCAAAGATAGCGGTTTGAGATGAATTAGTGGTACTTTTTGGAATACAATGTATACAAAGAAAATCCTTTTTAATTCTAAGAAAATCAAAACGTTTGGTGAGAAAAAAAAAAAAGTAGCCATCATATAACATATTATAATTCAGATCTAATCAGCATTATAGTGTAAATATTGTGATAGGATGTGTGTGGAATAATGTGCATGTGGAAAGTGAACAGCAAAAAAATAAATAAATAAAATAAGCAATGCATGAAATCAGAAAATCAAGTCAATGCAAGTGTAGTATATAGAAAGATGGGGGCAGAAATAAGGGGGAAGACCTTATGGAATGCATAACTATATGAAAGTCACCATTTTCGGAAGCAGCAATTGAAAATTTATGAGAAGGTGGTCATAGTTTTCATAATTATTTTCATCTTTCTGTGCTATGTGGGGAAAAAAGAGATTTTGAATGCCTATAAAGTTCACAATCAGAGCTACACGTTCTTTGTTTACATTTTTATTTTCTATTAATTAACTTATTTTAATTGGTGCATTGTAATCATACATCTTTGTTAGGTACAAGCTGATAAAGACATACATGCACACATTTCTCATTTAATCCTTTCCCAATTCCCACCCCACTTCCTCCTCCTCCCTCCTTCTCAAGTTCAGTTTAGTGATTGACTTTGATGTGTTTTGTTCTAGAAGCCGAAACCTCACCTCATGGACAAAAGGACCTTGTTAGAAGATACCAATGAAGGTAACATCTTCTGTTGAGCTATTTTGAGGACACAATGCCTCCAGGGAAGACCATAAGTAGCCAGAGGAAACAGCCGAATTAAGCAGAAATGCTTAAATCCCACTCCTCATTTTTACAGAATGAGAAATTTTCTCATTTTCTATTCCACCTGAGAGAAAGCCACGGAAACACTTTCTCTACTCTCCAATGACTTCTGATGAATTTAGAAAAAGGTAATGAATGTTTGAAGCTCTACTACTCCTGGGAAGGCTGTTTCTTTCTGCATGCATTGTCCTTAGGACTTGGGTGTCCTCTGCTTGTCCAGGAGTTTATATCCCAGGAAGTGTCTGATTCTGAGCCTGCAGAAAGAGATGTGTAATTTGGGACATATGTGCAATTCCAGAGAGGATGTATATTAGATAGAGTGACTACTACATGAGGTAAATCCACACTCTTCGATTCAACTTCACTAATAAGAACACTGACATTTCTACTCTGTGTTTATGATGGCTCTACCTTATTTATCAACTGTCTTCAAACTCAGGAGAAAATAGAGAAGGGGTCAGACTTTGTTACCTTTATGGATGCTAACACCACCATGACAGATGAGACACTGCTTCTGGCCATAGTGAGGACACAAGTCCTAAGATGTACTGCCCAGTGCTCTGTCTGAATTCCTCGATACTGGAATGCTGTTCACAAGCTGCAGTCTTCATTAATTCCTTGCCTAAGACACATCCATTGACTGGTTGGCACTGGGCTGTCAAAACACAACCCATCACCCTAACTCAAGGGCCATTTCTGCTTCAAAGCTCCCTATGGGTTGCAGAAATCTGGGCTTCAATTATATAACTTCTCATTGCCTTCCCCCTTCCTAATCTGGCCAAATGCTGTTTCCTTCACAAGAGTTGATCTCAACAGTATACTCAATAAAAAAAAAAAAAAAAGGTTCACTCCATTTCATAATCAACTTCACAGGGAACTCAACCTTCAACAGAGTAACATGTTATTATACAGATAAATTCCCCTAGGCCACTGAGGTTTCTAACAGTTAACACTTAGTGTTCACTGTGAATCTGTTTTTCTCTAAGGCATTTTGCGTGTATCAAGTGTGTGTGTGTGTGTGTGTGTGTGTTGTATGTGTGTGTGTGTGTTGCTGTAGGTTGGTATTATTGTCATGTTAGGTGAGGACACTAAACTTCAGAGAGGCTAAGTAATTCACCATGGTCTTGCTGCTCACAAGTACCTGAGCTGATACATTAATCAAGTTAGTGTGTCTATAATAACTGTCTTCTTAACCTCCTCACTAGAGCTCTCTGTTAAATAAAATGCCAATTTCTACAGTCCCGGCCCTTTAAGATAGTGAGAAGTTTGCCATAAGGGAGCTCTCTTTGGGAAAAATGTTCTCTGCCCTATACATCTTGCCTTAGCAAGCAGACACTTTGGACCTTAGAAGCAGAACCCCAAGTATACCTTTGTCTTCTTTATGTGATCTAAAGAAGCTAATCTTTGAGACTTTCTTTCCTCCACCATTAGCCTGGGATAGCTGAGTTGTTCTGTGACATCACTGGAGAAGTGCAACATCAAGTAGATGTGAGTGGGGAAAAAATATTTTCTACAATTACTTTTTTCCTTTGAAGGGCTGGAAATTGAACCTAGGGACTTGCACATACCAGGCAAGCACTGTACCACTGAACTACATTCTCAGCCTTCTTATACAATTTCTATAGCCCTTTTTTAATTTAACTTGAATTATCTGTGATGCTGTTTTCAAAACTAGTTCTTTATGAAAAAATCTGTTTCTCATCCCTGCTCTCCAATGGTACTGGCTAAAGTCCCACCCAAAGGACATCAACCATCGACTACTGGAATAAGAAGTAAGTTCAGAGATAATCTATTCCAGTACCCAGAATGAGTATGGCCTTTCAGTGATTCAGGAGACACAGAATAGCTCAGATTCATAATAGAGAAACACTTTAGTAACTTCTATAAATTTGTTTTGTGCACACAACTTGGGTGTTGGTTGGGGTGGAGAGTAGGGCATTTTGCCTGCATTGATATATGATACTCAAAATCACTCTCTAATACTCTACCTCAGTTATGCCAAGGAAAATTCTGAAATATAGTGCAGCACAACACAGTACAGCATTTTAAAACAAATCCATCAGACTGTTGGCAGCATCTTAACTCCTTCCCTAACAGACAACTTGAGTGTGCTTGATCTCTGCTCTTTTCACCTATTTTCAAGATTATATTGCAAGAAGTATTGTTTCTATGCTAATTGCTTTACTATCTTCTCTATCTCCTCTTCCTAATTCCAATTCCTTTCTCAAATTCCATTTTTTTGTCTACCTACTATGAAAATTCATTATGTTACAATTCAAAAAATAGGTTCCAGAAATGTTAGTAAACATTCTACCAGGCTGGTTAAGACTTGCCTTTATTTATTTATTTATTTTTTGGAGTCTGGTACTGTCTAGGAAGTTCTATTCAATATAATATAATATAAGCCACACATGTAATTATAGATTTTATAGTGGCCACATTAAAATGTAAAAATGCTAGTGAAAATAATTTTCATATTTTACTGAGTAGCACTACATTTCCAAAATACTGGCTTTTCAATATACAACCAATATAAGAATTAGTAATATATTTTTCATCCTTTTTAACACTAAATCTTTGAAATCCATTCTATATTTTACATTACAGGTGTAGCCATTCAAATTAGACATATTTCAAGTGCTAAGCGGCAAATGGGGCTGGTGGCTACTATATTGGAAAGTACAGATACAGAAGGAGTCTGGAAGGCTGAACCTTTTTTTTATTACTGATTTTTCAATTACATGGCAACCTCTGCCTGGTTTCAACACCACAATAATGCAAAATTTTCTGTAATTTAACTAGTCCTGACCTGTCTGTTTTACTGCCTAACATACCATCTCTATCCCAACCTCACCTTAACCCTTAAACTTAATACAATCCTATAATCCAAAGCCAAGTTCAAGAGACAGGGATTTTTACATACCCTCCAAGGAGAAAAAATAAATCAGCTGGCTGTATAACAGGGTGACTCGCAAAGAATGGGGCTAAACACTCCTCATTCCATTTCAATCAAGGGTTTACCCTGTTAGAAGTTATCTAATTCTCAGAAGTCCCCTGAATTCTGTTTACCACCTCAGAATAGCAATTTATGTTATGCTTCTTCCCCTAGAACCTGCTGTGATTGCTTACCCTCCTATGCCACTTCTCAAATAGCTGCCAAAACCTAAAAGAAAATTCAGATGGCCTCCAGGCTTTAGAATTTCAGACAGGGAGTACAATGAAGGTGCCTCTCTTCAGTCATTATTCTATTTGCAGAAAATCAACAAATCTCACGAGTAAATAAAGTTTCCAGGCTTTTATTTTTTAATACACGTTCTAAGTTGGTGATAATTTCATGTGTGTGTGTGTGTGTGTGTGTGTGTGTGTGTGTTTGTGTGTGTTTGTGTGTGTGTGTCTGAGCATGTTTGTCTGAATATATGTTCTCATTTTTTACATACCTTTCTCCATGGCACTCCATGGAGATTAACTGAATCTATTAATCTCCTATGCATGTCATTGGTGTCGCAGTAGTGACATTTGTCTGCCAGGTTTAACATATAATGCAAAAGTGCAGATATACAGTGATGACTTATTTTTCCTGCATTATTAGGAAATTACCTATTTTTAAAAAATGACTTTTTTGAATAATTTGAGCCAATTTGCTTTGTTCAATTTCATGGTCTATACCATGTGATATAAAAATGTTTACAGCAATATAATAAATTATCCCCACTGCATATATAAAGAAATTGAGTCCAGAGAGGTGAAAGAAATTTAAACTTAAATTTCTGCTAATATATTGTGTTGCCTTAGACATTAACTATCATACAACATTGTCTAAAAAAAAATAAAAATAAAAAAAAAACTCCTCACTGCCCCACTGTTTCTAATGTTCTCTGCTAAGAAGCTTAACTTCACCATGTTAAATCTTCCCTGTTTTGAAGGTAGTGTCATATCTCACCAAAGAGCAAAAGGGTACAGGATTTGTGGAAGCTCTTTTTCTTCTTAGAAATCAGTTTAATTTCAACTACTGTGTGGGGATGGGGTGGCTGGGAACATGGCCTGTGGGAAAATGAGGATTTCTTTATGACTTAAAGTGAGAGATGGGACTAAAGCTCAGTGCTTGAATTTTCATATCAGAGATTAGTCACATTTCTTGTGATGCGAGTTAGCTGAAGGCAGATAAGTCGCTCAGTACAGATACCTTAACAAATATTCCCTGGGTGATCATTAGTCTCAAGAGACTGTGAAAACATCTAAAAATCGATTACTATATTTACACATATGAGTGTTTATTCCTTTGAATATGTAGTCTTAGTCTATTTTCTACTACCATAAGATAATACCACTGACTGGGAAAATTATAAAGAAAAAAAAAGTTTATTTGACTCTTGGTTCTGGAAGCTGGGAAGTCCAAAGGCATGATACCCAGTATCTGGAAAGAGCTTTTGTGTTGTGTCATGCATGACATCACAGAGGCAAGTAAGGATACATGAAACAGACAGAGGATAGAAGATAAAAACCGTGTGCAATTTAGACAGCTTACTTTTTTAACTAACTTAATCGACAATAATGGCATTAATCCATTAACAAGAGAAAGTCCTCATGACCTAATCACCTCATTGAAAGTCCAATCTCTTAATCCTGTTACAATGACAATTAAGTTTCAACATGAGTTTTGCATGGAATAGTCATCCCTGTATTCCTTTGAATACCAGTATGACACAATCATTCATTCCACTGTGACTTGAGTCCTTCCAGAAAATACCAAGATCTTTGCTTAGTCAGGAATTGTCTGACCACATTTTTCTTTTATAACTGGTAGGACAGCTTTGGGTCAGTGGTGAAAGATATAGTTATAGCTCATAATAGCTATGAAAAAGACTAGATGCCATGTCCAAGGAATACAAAATGAATCTTCAATGTAAACAAAATTGGGATTGGGCTTTTTTCCTACCATGGATTTTGTATATACCTTGAGAATATACTATCATAAATGATAAGAGATAGCACAACAACTAAAGAAAGAATAAAACTGCTCTTTAGGTTTAATAAGATGCATGCATTTAATTAACCAAAAAGTATTAACTGCCTATAACAATTTATACAATGACTGATATTATAAGGAATTGGGAACATGGTCTTCATGTTAAATAAGGAGTTAAATATAGAAATAACTATAGTTAGGAAAGTGAAAATGAGATATTTAGTGTCAATTTTGCATAAAACCTTCCCTTGTTAATAGAGGCACTGCCCTGAAAAGGCGGGCTAAGGAAGGAGACATAGTTCCCAGGGCCCCCAACCATGTCTATTATAAGATAGGGTATTCTAGCCTCTGAAAATCGAGTCTGTATGACTTTAGATTTATATACATGAACCACTGAATTTCATTATCTTTATGTTTTCTCATAAACTACGTAAGAAAATAAAAATGTTCACTCCTAGCTGGGCGGGGTGGTGCTCGCTTGTAATCCTAGTACTTGGGAGGCTAAGACAGGAGGATCCAGGTTCCAGGTTCATGGCCAGCCTCAACTACTTTGTGAGGCCCTCTGCAACTTAGTGAGACCCTGTTTCAAAATAAAGAATAAAAAATAGGCCTGGGGGGTGTATCTTGGAGGTAGAATGCCCCAGAGCTCAATCCCCAGTGCCACCCATACAAAAAAAGTTCACTCCTCCTGTAAACACACACACACACACACACACACACACACACACACACACACACACGCACATGTATACAGAATTAAACCCTGATAAATAATCTAATGATCAATAATCTAATGATTAGCCTACATTCTTTTCTAAATTTTACACCAGGTACATTCCTTACTTCACATTGTACAAAATAGATGCCATATTTCATTTCCTTTCTTCTTTTCTTTGACTTTGTTCACATAAGAGATGTATTTTGCCTTCATCTGGAACCTTAGCTGGTCCTGTAATTCTCTTTAACCAAAAAGATGTTAGAGATGTGAACACTGTGTAATTTTCATCACTGGACCTCTTCAGTTTCCACTTTCTCACAGTTGGAATTCTACTCTTGTAACCCAGCCATCATGCTATGTGGAGCTGAATACACATAGAGAGGCCACAAGGAGGAGATTTGAGGGGCTCTGTCTGACAGCTCAGCTGAGATCTACCCTCCAGCCAGCATTAACTTCCAGCTAGATGATTGAGCCATCTTGGACATTACAGCTTCCTGGTATCTTCAGAAGACTATAGTCCAAGCCAATACCACACAGAGCAGAAGAACTGCCCAGCTGAGACCAATTCCATGTAGAATTGTGATGGTCATTATTTGAGTTCATGGAATAGTTTGCAATTCAGAGGTAAATGACTCCCCATCTCCATTCAGATTTTACCCTTGGCTTGCACCCTTAACATCCTTATTATTGTAGAAATATGTGCCCAAGTATATTGTACACAATGACGGTTTGGCAGATAGTGTGTGTGTGTGTGTGTGTGTGTGTGTGTGTGTGTGTATGCACAATCCACCTGTTTGTATACCACCAGAAAGTTGTTTTAGAAGAGTGAGCAGTAACCATACAGCTTTATTGTTTTTAGATCATTCAGCATCCTAGTTTGGATATAGAATGCCCTCTGAAGGGCTCATATGTTGATTTTCACAGTTGATATAATCAAGTCACAATGGTTGTAATCTCATTGGTGAATAAATTCATTACAATAGATTAATTGTGTGGTAACCAAGGCAGGTGGGGTGTGAGTAAAGAAGGTGATCCCTCAGGGTGGGGCCTTGGGGATTACATATTGTCTTCTTCTCCCTGTCCTCCCTCGTACTTCCTGCCTCCATGACGTGAGAGCATCTCTGCTCGTCCAGTCCCTCTCTCTGCCTCCCGCTGCCATGTCCTGAACTCAATAGATGAACCTCACAGGAACGGAACCCTTAACATCTCCAGAACTGTGAGCAAATAAATCATCCTTCCTCTAAGTGGTGTGTGGCAAGGTTTACTGCGTCCAGCAATCAGAATGCTGACCGAAACACTCAGGGAACATCACGGTTATTCCTTGGCCACCACAATACCAATTTAGAGGAATCAGGAAAGGACAATGGTGTTGCACATACTTGAATGTGTTCCTGCTGCTTATGTTACTCACCAGTGTCCCATGGGCTGTTCTAGGTTCCACATCAATATATGCAGCTGGTTTTCAGTTGTCAAGACTAAGGAAGGATGTTTTCTTTCCCAAAACTAGATTATCTCTATGACTTATTCTCTAGGATTCAAGAGTCACAACCTGGATTGGATTGTGGAGGCTGCCAAAGTCACTTGATAAAAGACTGTAGAGAACAGTAGCCCATTTCAGAGGCTTGTTCAATATATTTAGATTCCAATGACAATCACAGATCCTCATCTTTCATTCAATGCAAGTTTTCGCCCTATATCTTAATAGATCTCAGTTCCTATCTATGTTAAACTGCAGTCATCTTTCTTTGTATGTTCAGGGCCACAGTACTGAAAACCCTTCCGAGGAAATATTTTTTTTTTATTAGTGCATTGTTATCATACATCATTGTTAGGTACAAGCTGGTAAAGGCATACATGCACACATCTCTCATTTAACCCTTCTCCAATACCCTCCCCATTCCCTCCTCCTCCCTCTTTCTCAAGTTCAGTTTAGTGATTGACTTTGATATGTTTGTGAATGTACATCATGTGCATTAGGATGCCCTCCCATCACGTTCGGTTAAGTCACCTTTTTGGCTCATCTAAGATTTCTTCTTCTTTGTCTAGAGTCCCTCTTATGTCCCACTTTCTCCCTATCTTTTGGTAAGAATAATATAGATGAAATATCTCACACCCTTACAAATATACCTTAAATATACCATATCCTTTATTTCAGTTTGTTCATGAATAAGATTCTGGCTTTGGGTCTTTTAAGGTCTGCCTTCCAAAGAGGGTAATTATGCAAGGGCTATTGATCTAGCAGATGTTTGCTTGCTTCTTTCAGATGTTTCTCCAGTCCATTGTCTTCGCTCTTAGGCATTCATAAAGGAAGGAAATATACAGATGTATTTTATTCTGGGGCTTGTAGTAGCTAATCACTTTCCAACAATCATTTTGAAAAAGCAACAGCATGGTTGATGTTTTACAATTATGCAAATCCTTAAGAGGAGAAGTACTGCAGTTACTTCCTTCCTTCCGCTGTGAAAGCACAAGGGTTTAGAGTGGAGTTGGGTGTCAAGTAGGTCCAGGTGAGTAACTTGATTAGAAGCATCAACAAACGGCAGTGTATCTTGTTCCACATGTGACAGCAGAAGTGAAAACTCCATGACTGATGCCTCCTCCATGTTTGAGAAATAACATTGTCATTTGGAAATTACATCATTTAGAATTCAAGTGCCTTAGCTAACTGTGCGATGTGATTTTATTCACTCCTCGCCCCCAGCATCACTCTGCTATAAGGCCTTCCATGGAGAATTTCTGGCCACTCACACATTTTTTTAACTGTACCACTTTCCACTCTCACCCCCAAGAATGTGATAATGGTGAAACAAAACTGAGAAGAAATTAAAGAATAAATCGCAGAGTGAAGCCCTGGAGAGAAATCTCATCACATCATAAGTGCATTAGCTCCAAGATAGGGCGCTGACTTCAAGTCCCAGCTCTGACACTTATTTAAGACACCTAACTTCTCAATTTTCTCATTTATAAGTTGTAATGATAATAGTATTTAACTTATAGAATTGTTAAGAGATAACATGTATGATGTGCTTAGCATTTTAGTTCAAGAAATTGTTATTATCTACATTTCATTTTATAAACACTGTGACTTGCACCTTCTGGACTCTCTGCCAGACAAAAACAAAGAGGAGGGCACATAGTAGGCATACTGTCTACTTAGGAAGGTATGATGGCTATTTTACACATTAATAAGAGATTGTGCTAAAGGATTATTTTATACATCAACTAAGAGATGATGCTAAGGGATGCCCAGATAAATGGTAAAATATTTCTGGGGGTATCTGTAAGGGTGTTTCTAAAACAGGTAACAGTTGAATCAGAAGGCTGAGTAAAGTGGTTCCACCCTAACCAAGGTAGGTGAGCATCATCCATCCCAATGAGAGCAAGGATAAGACAAACAGGCAGAGGAAAAGTAACTTCACTCTTTTGGTTTGAACTAAGACACCTATCTTCTGCCCTCAGACATCAGTGCCCCTGGTTCTCAGTCTTTACAAATATAACCAAGAATCACTCTACCATCTTTTCTGGCTCTCCAGCTTGCAGGTGGCAGATTGTGGCACTTCTCAGCCTCCACAGTTTCATAAGTCAGTTCTCATAATACATACCAGAAACATTAAATAGCATGAGAAGGAAACCAGAACACAAGGTATGTGCATGTTGATTGGGGGTGCATATAGTCAGAGAAGGCACCTTGGAGATGGAAGCTTTTGAAAAAAGACTGGATTTTAATAAGAAGTGGAGGGAGAGGTGAGATAAATACATAAAAACAAAAATTGGGTGAGATGAAAAGCCTCACTTTGAATAAAAATTTGAATGTGCTCAATGTTTTTGGAAGAAGATATACTAACTGGTCTCTTATATTCTCCCACCCATAAAGTAAAAAAAAAAAAAGTCTCTAAGCTCCAAAGGACCGTAGCATTCTCTTCCAACTTCAATATCCAAACAGAGATAAGTAAACCTAAGTGGGCTATGATACCAAAACATATTTGAAAAGTAAGAGGGTCCAAAAGAAAGAGCCAGGAAAACACACAATGAGGAAGTTACAGGTAAACACTGAGATGCATAACACAGGATATCATTACCTGAGTGTGGGCATTTCTACCATCAGATGAGGGTCTTAGAGATGAATGAAAATAATTATCTTCTGAATGTGTATGAAAAAGCATTAGAACTGCACATCGTTACATTGTACTGTACATTCTTATTCTGTTATTTTCTGCCCCTTTCATTGTCGTTATACACTTGGAGATTGCTATTGCATTGACTTCTGGGTGGGAGAAATTAGAATGGAATTAGAAATCAAGTCAAATCGCAAGTTTGGCAAATATGATGCTAACCAGGGCTATTATTAGAAATAAGTTCTCATTGCTGTTCAGAAGCCAAAGCATTTTGGAAGCCAGATGAGTGGTATCTGGTTATTCCACGAAGATCCCAAAGGCCAACATCCTTAATACCTCACACGTCTATACACCATTCCTTATTTCACCTCCAGCACAGCAAAGATTTAGCAATCAAAAGAAAGACAACCTGAGCCAAAGTATTAGGCATACTATGCAAAAACAGAAAATAAAATATTTGAAGCCTAGGAAGAAAACAACTATTTCGACAAAGGAAGAATTAATTTAATTTTACTTCAAGTCGTTTTGGCTGGATGGTGTTTATCGAGGAAGTACGGATGAAAGCACATGGAGTGTCCTGAGAGAGCAAGGGCTTCTTGCAGACAACAGACTCAAGACACATTTTCCTCAGTACTATTTTGAACTTTATTCCCCCCCATAAGCTTTCAAATTTCAATCACTACCCCACTGAGTCTGGGGAGAAATTGATAAAGAAAATAATATAGCAGACAATCACAAGTGAATTGAATTTGAGCACAATTGAGATGAACTGCAGTGTTTAAAAATAGAATCATTTCAGAAATGGGCTTAAGGGAGAGCTTTTTTCTCTTATATGTAGCTTAAATGTTTGAGACCAGAAAGATGAGAAGGAATGAGAAGGGCGGGCAGATGGGGGCAGGTTTGAAGGAGGTAGTACACTGACTTAGCTAAATGTTTATTTAATTCCTCTCTCACCTTTTTCATTTTTTTGGACAGTTCTTCAAACTACCTGAGCTGCATTAGAAAGAGAAATTGTTAAAATAAAATGATGTCTACTATAATCACAGGTGGATTGATTTTTTCCACATGGGCTGTGGTGCATAAAAGCCTTTTCTTCCGTGTGTGCATGTGTGTGTGTGTGTGTGTGTGTGTGTGTGTGTGTGTGTGGTTTTAAAGAAGGAAAAACAGAATCACAACCTCATAGAATCTTAGAACTGAAAAGGAATTTAGGGATTATCTAACCTATTTCCTATACCATCAGGATCTTCAAGTGAACTTAAAAAATATTATTTCTCTACTTAGGATCTACTGAATCAGACTTTCTGAGGCTAAGACTCTGGAACGGGCAGTTTAAAAGCTCTCTGAAAGAAGCCAGACTGATATTTGCACCTACTGATTTAATGCACCTCTTGTGATTTGTAGAAGAGGAAACCAAATTGCAAACCAGAGAATTCAGATAGATAATAACCAGCAAAGCCAAGAACTGAATCCAGTGTTCCTGGACCCTGCTACACTGCACTTTCTACTGCTCCAATGAAAGAGGAAGAAATGATTGTAAATGGCCCCAGAAAACTTAGGATTAAAAGAATCTTCCCAGCAAAATGAGGGTGTTTCAGCAGACATGATGAGCAGCTCTTGGCCCACATTGCCAGGGCCAGGTAAGAAGCACCTGCCCTTTTCCAAGGTGGAAGCCAAAACTATGGAAACGTGCCCTGCCTGCATGAATGAAAAATGGTGGTGCTGCCTCTCTGGCTTGGCCTTTTGAGTCCAGGATTATTGGACAGTGATTTTTTTTTTTTTTGAGGTACTGGGAATTCAACCTAGTCAGGGGCATTCTACTTCCAAGCTATACCCCCAGCCCCATTTTTTTTTTATTATTCATGTTGAAACAGGGTCTCACTAAGCTGTAGAAGGCCACACTAAGTAGCTGAGGTGGTCTTCAAACCTGTGATCCTCCTGTCTCAGCCTCCCAAGTACTGGGATTACAAGTGTGTGCCACCACACCCAGCCCGGTGATCATTCTTTAATGACTAGGTTATGTAGTTTATGGGCTACAGTCCTGAAATGAACTCAGGCAGACAGTGTGAAGATACAGGTGCAAGGCCTCACCCAGCAGGCACTGCTAAACTGTGGGGGGGGAAAAAAACCTAATGCCTGTAAATATCTAGAGAACAAGCCAAATCAACGTTTCCTGCAAGCAGCGCTTTCTAATTTAGGAAGCTCTTCATGCCAGTAACAGATTTTCAGAATTTTGAGTGACCTTAAAATTCACTGAGTGTAACTCCTCACAAGGCAGGATCCTGCCCTCAACATCCATGTGAGGTGTTGGCATATACAGAGCAGCTCACTCCAACTTCTTCTTATTTTTTTTTTCTTTTAAGCAACCTATTTTGTTGTCTCCACTTTAATTGCTAGAAAACAATTACAACTTATTAATAAAATACTTTTCTTCTGTGATTTGCAAACTTTTGTGTTCCTTCCAGTTTTGTTTTTCCTTTTGTTTTATTCTTTTTTTTTGCTTCCCCTTCTTCCTGCCTTCCCCATTTTCCTTTAAATAAAGTTTGTTTCCTATACCAAATAGCAGTTCCTAAAATATTTGGCAAAAGATATCAAGTATTTTTCTCAAACACAAAGATGCGCTCTGCTATTGTGTGATTAGCTTCTGTTAGTCTGTTGGTTGTATTACTAGTACACCACTCATCACATCACAGAGGACTGTATGGTACCTCTTTCCCTGGACAATAATCTCCTTGAGAGCAGACAATGAAATGCTGTTATTAATCCTTGTATCCCTATTTCTCAGCACTATGTGTGGCACAGACTAGGTATTTGATGCTTTGTGGTAAATGAATCACATCTTATCCTACTTCCAACCTACCTCTTCTTTGGGATAAATACACTAAATTTCTTGAGCCTCTGAGCTTCTTGACACAACTCTGTTTTGCTCCTCATAATGTAATATCTATCACAGAGTATTCAATTAACACTATTAATTGATTTGATTTGATAGAATTTTCAGATTTTTCATGAATCTTAATGTTGTCTTCTTCTGGATGCAATATATTTTTAAGGTCTCTTAAAAAAAGTCAGTACCACCCACATGGGGTCTCAATACATAATGGGATTGTGATGGCACTTGAGCTGGACATTATGCAAACCAAATTACATTTGAGTTTTCAAATAGTCACCTTGTGCCTTTTGTTCAAGCTGACTTTGTAATTATTTAAATTTGAGAATCCTTTTCTCATGAATTTTTGTAGCAATGCTTGCCTAATCTTGAAAAACAATTGCTACTTTTAACAAAAATACGGACCTATGCACTTAATACAGCAAAATGACTAACTCTTTGGGTTCAACTCCTAGCTTTCCCACTTATTAGCTATGTGACCTTGAGCAAATTACATCTCATCTCTGAACATTAGTTTCTTTGTCTATGAACTGGTCACAATTATAGTACCTATTCTGTAGTTTCTTTGTGTGTGTGTGTGTGTATGTATGTGTGTGTGTACATCATAAATTAGTATCGAGTGATGCACTAAAGCACTTGCTTCTGTGTCTACCAGAAAATAGATGCTAAATAAATGTTTGGGTTCATTATTATAGTTTGGCAAGATTATTCGAGCTCTATCTGTCAAACAGTTTATTAAATTGACCCTCCTAAATTTGGACCAAATGAAAATATAATTAGTCTGCCTCCAGTGTTTTCAGACATGGCATTGATTGAGGAGACAGAGGAAAGATAGGGGCTCTGATCCAAGTTATCTTAGACGTATTGATTCACACTACTTTTAATGCATTTGCTCAATCACTTATATAAATGAGTGCACAACATATACCATAAAGCTTCATTCTCATCTTCCCTACAAATTTATTCTCAGTGGGCCAACTAATCTGCTAGTGTGCTACCATACCATGACAAAGGCTTGTTCTGCCACCAGACATATATCAGATACCTTGTGTGCATTAAGAAAGGGAGTACTACCTGTTTCCTACTCTATAGAGCAGAAACTTAAATATTCACATCGATAGAGCTGCCTTATCCTCTGTTACACCCAGGCAAACCTCTGGACAAGTCAGAGATAGATCATCATGGTAAGTTTGCAGTTAATAAGTAGACATCATGCTTTACCTTATTTTCATAATATCATGTGTTAATCTCTAAATAATTTTAGCAAGAGTCTTGACACTTCAAGGACACTATGAGGAATATGAAGTAATCACTGTACAACCCATTAGCATCACCACTGTCTTCCCTTCAAGGAAGAAGATAGTAAGAAAAGACCATCCTCTGTGTCTTGTGAGATCCAATTGTCCCCAGTAACCTGCTAAGGTCTGAAGACTCTCCTCTTCACTTTGCTTCCATGTTCATTGTCCCTGAATGTGAGTAATAGATCCAAAAGATAGAATCCTTGTGTATGCTGTAAAAAATCTAAAAAAAATAAATAAATTTATGGTCACATCCAAAAGTTTCCTGCCAGGTTACATAGTACTGAAAACACAATATGATGAACATGTTCACGCACACACACACACACACACACACACACACACACACACAACCAAAAACAAAAACTTCTAAGTCATTACTAAAATCCCCATTAAAAAAAAAAACCACCAACAACAACAACAGCTTTCAGACCCTTCTCAAAGCCTTCCATATGCCTATTTCTACTGCCCAAGACTCTCCTGGTTTACATTCTAGAAGAGTCAATTAGAAAATACATACTGAATATTTATTTTTGCTTAGTCATACATACAGCTCTTAGCTGTTTTCAGAAGGAGGAAGGAAGGAAGGAAAAGAGGGAGGGAGGGAGGGAGGGAAGGAGGAAGGAAGGAAGGAAGGAAGGAAGGAAGGAAGGAAGGAAGGAAGGAAAGAAGGAAGGAAGGAACGGAGGGTTCATTTCTGAGCCTTTGGAGATCTCACTGCCTTTAAAGGGACCACATCCAAGAGAATGGGGAGAATTATACTAAGCATCCAAGAATTGAGAGATGTAATACAATCCCCAGGCACTACAGGATATCATAGGGGAAACAGCAGAGTACCAGAGGAGTGATCAGGGAAGCTTCACTGTAAAAAGATGAACAGGATTGTGTTTAGGCAAAGTGACATATCCAGAGTTTTTCAATCATTAAGCTGAATTGCACTTCAAATCATTAAACTGCACCTACACACATCCTGTTGCTTCTATTTATTCAGAAAAAAATATTAATACAAAGCCAAAAGTTAGTCATGGAACTGGAGTCTAAACATATAGAGTTGCCTCCTCTCTCCCTGGGGTATACCAGGGTATGTAGCCTGACAGACTAGGTCAGCAGGGAAATAGAGAAAAGAGTAATTAATTTTGTCTGCCAATTTTATAACAAGATTATTTCCTAAATTGCAGACATGGTTCCATATACTATAAAGCATTTTAGGATAAAGAATTGTTTTTTTTAACATGCTAAAATTTTAATATGATTTTAAAATCCATTTATACCATAAGAAATAAAAGTACTTAAACAAAGGGATAAAGTGACTCCATAGGTAATGTGGCCTAAAATCCCTGGCTTTAAAGGAAAGGAAGAAGAAAGGAGTTTAGGAACTTAAAAGAACTTTAAACACTTAACCAATTTCCTAGAAATTTGCTCAAACCCCTGTATCTTCTAGATATTCAATAGGCTAAAAATAGTCAAAATGCAGAGTTAAGTAACACTGTAGCAATGACTATAACTAGAAATATCCAGGAGACATGAACTGGGGTAGGAATCATCTTTGCTTTCCCAGCCAATAAGCACTGATTGACGTTCCTTTAGAGAATCTTAAAGTCCATCCTAGTACCTGTGCTACTGAAGCAAGACAGAAACTTTCAGGCAAAGTGTATATTTTGAGAGCTCAATGTTCATAAATCAGTTCTCAGCAAGCAGAGGAACCCATGAAGAAAGAAGCTGAGTCAGAACCTACAGGAAATGTTAAAATATCTAAATAGCAAGCATTCTCAATACATCTTAATGACCAAAGGGGGAAGAAATGAAACTGTTGTGACTATAAATGGTTGCTTTACTGGAATCATTTTAATACTCCAAGGTTGGAGCATTTTCGACTACTGCCTGTGTTAGATAGGCTATGTAACAACAATGACTCTTCTCATCATGCTATGACCATTCAAGGTTTTTTACCAAGAAATGATGCGTTCATTAAATAGATAATGTTTTAGTCTGCTTTTATATCACTGTGACCAAAATACCTGACATGAACAACTTATAGGAGGAAAGGTTTATTTGGGCTTATGGTTTCAGATGTCAGTCCATGGATGGCCAGCTCCAGGGCGTAAACCTTTTGGCCACAGGGTGTGATGGTAGATACCTGCTCAGCATCTGGGAAGCAGAGAGACAGAAGAGACCAGGGACAAATGCAGTCCCTAAGGCCACATCCCCAGTGATCTACCTCCTCCAATCATACCCTGCCTGTCTATATTACCACCCAGTAAATGCATTCAAATTATTAGTCAACCAATGGACCAATTCACTGGTAAGGTTAAAATCCTCATGATTCAATCATTTCAATTCTGAATATTTTTGCCTTGCCAATACATGAGCTTTTCTGGGGGACATTCTATATTCAAACCATAAAAGATAGATAGATGATTGATAGATAGATAAATAGATGATAGATAGATGATGGACATATGCATATAACATATATATCCATATCTAGGCATGTGTGCTTGATTAGTTTTAAAATGCTATAGTATAGTCACAAAGGTTTTTTAAATAGATAAGAGTAAGGCTTGAAACCTACTGAAAAAATAAGTTTCTTTTTCAGTTATAATTATATAAGTATATAAATTATTTTATTTATTTTATTCTATTTTTTTTGCAGTACTGGGGATTGAACTCAGGGGCATTCTACCTCTGAGCTATACCCCCAGCCCTATTTTTTTATTCTTTATTTTGAAACCAAGTCTCACTAAGTTGCAGAGTGCCTCACTAGGTAGCTGAGGCTGGCCACGAACCCGGATCCTCTGATGTCAGCCTCCTGAATGCTGGGATTACAAGAGTGTGCCACCATGCCCGGCTTATAAATTATTTTATATAATGTTTTTATAATTATCTAGAGCTTGGAAAATAAAGCATATACTAGGTAGTCACTTTTCTTCTAAGACTTTTATGAAGGTCTTAGAAAAAATTATAGCAAAAGTTAAGGAAAGCAAAACAAAGATACAGTTCCATCCAGAAATGTGGTTTCTGAGGCCTGGGAGCATGAAGGGAGCAGGGACCTGGGGTGAGGTAAGGAACAGGGGGATTAACATTAGGTCCCTCATCATGACTGAGTGTGGCAAGTAAAATGTAGAGAAGACGACGAAACTCATTTATAAGGCTGTGAGGCTGGATCTGAGAAGGTCCCCAAAAGAGGGTCCCATTAAAATCCATGCCTGTAGTGATGCCATTGTCATGAACAGGTGATGGTCTGGTGTTCACCCTCCAGGTGTGGATAGAGCCAGCAACCACAAAGAATCACCAAGTCTTTCTCAGCTGCATGAAGGTGAAGGTTGTGTCCCCACGGCCTGCCAGGCACTGTGGCACAGATGGCATATTGCATAAGGGCTACCTGAATTTCTGGGAGAGGCCCCTAAGCTTCAGTGTTTGGAAAAACTTAGTGTAAGTCCTCAGTCTTCCACACTGTCCATGGGGAGGGAGGCTCAGGATTGCAGTCTCACTAGCCTTCTTCCTCTTTAACAAGTGCAAAGAAAAGCAAACACAACAAAATTAAATGTTGTTGATTTCCCTCAGAATGGCAAAAGAGTGGCAATTGTTAATGAAAAAAGACAAAGAAATCTAATTCCACTATCTAATTTTCCAGTTGAAGACAATAATTTTGTGACTTTTTTTTTTTCCTCCTCGCATTGTTAGGATAACAATTACTCTAATTTAATATTACGTCAACACCCCAAACAAGTGAAAGGTAAAACAGAGAATATAAAATCAAGATGTAAACTGCTTGGGAATTCTGAGATGAAACGTGTTTTGGGGAAAAGATGTTTGAGAGTACACTTAGGTGTTTTAGTTCAGAGTAACCCTCCCAGAAGAGAATGTCCCTGGTTTTGATATTCTTTAGGGCATGGTAATGGTGAACACCACACTGTACTGATGAACAAGATAAACAGTTATGTCTACTGAGTGGACTTTTCTCCCTACATGAGGGGAGATCAGGGACTTTTTGATAAATTCGTGGAAATCTTGATTCTTATGAAACCATGTTTACAGGTGTTACAGAAGCCAAATACATACATTAGCCTAGAGAATAATCAGAAGGATTTAAATTTGTTCTCTGATTCTAGAAAGATACCAAAAGCAGAGAGACCTTGTCCTTTAACATATCCCTATCCACAGATGTGCAGTAAGATGTGATCTGTTACGGAGAACTATGGTGTGGAATATGACACTGTGTGTGGTATCAGCCTACTAAGTGAGACCTTTAGCCCATATTCACATCATCCCAAACAAAACATTGCTGAAATGTGTATTGCTTATAAGTATGCCTCTTGAGCCGGGCGTGGTGGTGCATGCTTGTAATCCCAGCATTCGGGAGGCTGAGACCGGAGGATCCAGGTTCGCGGCCAGCCTCAGCTACCTAGTGAGGCACTCTGCAACTTAGTGAGACTCGGTTTTAAAATAAAGAATAAAAAATAGGGCTGGGGGTATAGCTCGGAGGTAGAATGCCCCTGAGTTCAATCCCCAGTACCCTCTCCCCCCCAAAAAATAAGTATGCCTCTTTATGAGACCCACTCATTTTTCTTTGATTGCTGTGCATAATTATTGCTCACATCATTCAAGAAATGTTCCACCTTCCAATAGATTCACATAACTTACTTTCCAAAATCTGTACCTCAGCTCTGGTTGAAAAATAACTGGCAACCAGAGTCTGTGCCAGACTCTTAAGACACATGTAAAAATGGTCCATGAGTGATTATTTCTTGCCTAAGCACACCTGAAGTCCTAGGAAAGCACAAGAAAATATTAACCAGTGGATGTGGTGTTTCCATAGAAGCCTTGGAGGCAGAGAAGGAGAGCTCAAAGGCCTTCCCTACATTGGCATTGGCCATGATTAATAAGGTTACTGCTAGAGTGTCTCCTCCAAAGTATGGCTCAGGGCTCTGGTTCCCCAAGATTTTAATAAATATTTGTCGACTGAAAACAATAAAAAGATGATAGAGAGAGAATCTCTTTATTGAACTTAATAGTGCAGAAAAGAAGGAACACACAATAAAATAATGCGTATCTAAATATAGAAATATAAAGACATATCAAATTTGCTGCTTTGATAAGTGACAGTACAGACAGCTATAAAAATTCTCACCCATCCTAAATGTCTTAGTACACATCAATGTAATGACATCACATCCATTTGGAAATACTGTACATGACGGTTAATCAGCAAGGTCTTTATTATATTAGCAAGATGTAGTCAAGCCATTGGGATGGGGAGGCTGAGATTAATAAAATTTAGACTAAATCCAGGGAAATGTTCAACAGAAAATCCATTGACATATATATATATATATATATATATATATATATATATATATATATATATATATATATATATTTCCTTCTAAATTTTTAGCTAGGTAATGAGATACTTCTTCTGTGTGGTCAAGAGAACAGAAAAAAAACAATACAACATACTGTATCATGCCCTACAATGTCCCCTGAAACAAGATGCTGGGCTCCGTATAGACTCCAAACAATTAGATATGTTTCTGCAAGGTCAAATCCCTAAGCTATGCTACATGTTGCTCTGAAATGGCTAATGGCTTAGATAGGCACAATAGGAATTACTTCTTTTGATAAAAATGATTATAATGATTAGTACTAGTAGTAACTAATAATAATATGGAAATACTGGAAACTTTAAGTACAGGTATTACGAAAAGGGGTGACACATACCAGGGGTCCATCTAAGAATGGATGAAAATTTTAAAAGTTGAGGAAATTTCAGTGCTAATCCTGCCTAGAGAACTCAGAAAAGGAGTTGCATTTGTAGAGATTTTTATCTAACCTGAGTCAACAAAGTAAAGAGGCTGCCAAAGAAATTTTTTTAGAAAAATTAACAGGACTATAATTTTCCAGATTTACAAAGGTGGTAGATCCAGCCCTCTCACATACTAGAACAATGCTTTCAATTCTAGACACTAGGATAAAAAAAATAATGACAGCCTGTCTTGAGGTGCTGGACTAAAATATTTAAGGTTGTAGCAACATATTACAAAGGGCACAATTGAAAGCTGAGAGGACATTTAGCTAGGGGAAAGAAGATTGAGTGTGAGTGGAAATCATATTAAACTGCTTGAAAGTTGTCTGGTAGAAGAGGGAATCGATATTTTGCATGAATGTAAGAAGCCAGTCAAGTTTTGGCTGGTAGAACTTATAGAATATAAATGTTTCACTCTAAAAGAGGGACCATGTTGACCAGTATGGGGAGGTTGTCAACTCCCTATTATAGCAGAGCCCAAGTTAAGACTGAATCTCCACCTGGGAGAATATGGTAGCAGTTGGAATTAAAGGAAAGTTTCCTCCAATGCAGCATGAACTTCCGTGCAAGCCCCACAACTCCTCACTTTGCATTGAAGGTCATCAAAAAGGGTAGGGCTTCTTGTGTAACTTCTCATCCCCCGTTCATTTTCTTTTCATTTTCCTAAACTGCAGTTCTGATCGCAGGGTGCAGTAGCATACCATCTTCGCATGCTTTCTTGCTCCCTTGAGGAATGTGTTCCAGTTTGGGTAATTACATTCTGCCAGCCTAAATTATCCTTGCAGTTTACATTGAGTAAGGCATTTTTCTTTAATATCTATCCTAAATTGTTGCATAGTGTTTCTGTGTACCAGTAAATATTACATACATGCCAAGGTAATAGTCAGATCCTTGGAAACAGCCCACCCTATTTATAGGAGAACAAGGAAAGATTAAAACTAATTAAAATTTCCTTCGATTATTCATGTTCCTTCTGCATGTTTGGCCCTTTATGCTGGCAGTTATGGGGAATTGGCTTCATATACTCTGTGCTTATTTTCCTGCCTTTTGTGAATCTTTTCTGTTTCCATAGCTCTCCAATGCCCTCTTCACCCAAAGGGCACCTCAGAAGAGGTTTATGAGTGGCAGGAAAGAGTGATGGGTCAATAATATAAAGGTAGGGTGAAGAGGCTGAGGTCCAGCCTGGGGCCCTTCATCATGGAGGTAATTTTTAAATACAGCTCTGCAAATTCTATCATGGGCATGGCTGCTCGAGTCAGAGGCTATATCCCTTTCATATATTTTTTTTCTTTTGCTTGTCTGCCTCCTTATTAAGAGTATTTATTCTAGTTACTTTCATTGCTGACCTTGGGAGTTTATTGCAAATATTATTTCTCTTGTTTGCTGGCTCTCACACTTACTTTGGCTCTCATACACCCACAGGCTCTTGTTCTCTCTAGTCTTTGACCTCATTCCTTTAATGGTCTCAGTATCTCAAGACAGTTTTTTTTAGTTTTCATGTTTTGTTTTTTTTTTTTTGCATCTATGCATCATTTTTTTCTACTACAAGTTTCCTTAGACAAGAGGCACATTGGTGCATGCAGAAGTTTTTCTGCAGGTCACCAGCCTCAGTGGAGAGGTTGCACGTGCTGGTACTTCTGAAGGTAGACAACAGTTAATGAGTTTTTGGCTCTGAGGTCCTAGAGTGCAGGGGCTTAGTCTGCTTATCATTGTCTCCCAAGGGTTAACACAGGTCTAAACTAAGTGGGCACTCAGGAAATGCTGCTAGAGCTGATATGAATTGAGAAGAAAAAGTGGAATTACATCAGCGAGAGTGTGGACTTCAGCATCCCACAGGTCTCGCTCTCTTAGGCATTCATACAGAGTTCAAGAGCTTTTTAACTGATTTGTAAGCTCACCCTTCCTCTTCCCCTTCCAATAGACCATTACTTATCTACTTCTCTCTTTTGCAAAGCAGAAAAGCCTCCTTTTTAGGGATATTCTTTTATGGCCCTTTTAGATTTGGGTATTTTTCTTCTCCTATTTATTGTTGTATCAGGATTTTAATTTATTTGTTCATAGACTCATCCTTTAATTTGGCAAATACTTATGGAAACACAGTGTGTGCCTGCATTTGTGCTACTTCCATAGATACAGAGAAGAGCTGCATTCATCAAACATAGATTCTGGGGAAGAAAACTGGTAAATATATATATTTTTTGGTAATGGGGATTGAACCCAGGACACTCTACCTGTGATATATATCCTCAACCCTTTTTATTTTGAATCAGGATCTCGCTAAGTTGCTGAGAGTCTCGCTGAGTTGCTGAGGCTGGCCTTGAACCTACAATCTACCTGTCTCAGTTTGTCAGTCAGCATTCTCAGTGCTATCATCTAAAAGACCTGACCATACGACTTAGAGGAAAGAAGATGTATTTGTTCACAGTTTCCTTGGAAATTCCAGGTTCAGTCCGGGTGGAGCTGGAGTCTATGGATGTCAGGGCAGGGCAGTGGGAAGCAGAGAGAGGGAGAGAGCTGAGAACTCAGGCTCTGTTCCTCACATGATGGAGGCTGGAAGCAAGAGAGAAGCAGGAGAGCCAGCAAACAATAGAAATAATATTTGCAATCCCCAAGGCCACATCCTCAGGGGCTCACCTTTTCTGGCCACATCCTACCAGCCCAGGCCACCACCCTGATAAGTCCATTGTAATGGATTTATCCACTGCCATTTGTAAAGAGATATTTACACAAATAAATATTTGATTTCATTTCTATAATAAAAAGACATACAGAGTGGGAAAAAAGTATAATGGGGGGAACAAAATCTCATGGATATCACTTGTGGCCAACAGGCATCTATGGTAGTCTTAGCTTTTGGTTAAGAAATGCTGCATCAGACCCTCCTGTCGAGAGGATTCCTCTCAGTCCCTCCGCAGAGGAGCTGGAGAGAGCAAAGAGCCAAGGGCTGGGAGTTAGGAGACCAGAGTTCTTGCTCAGACTCTACCACAGACTCCAAGCTGCCATCAGGAAAGGCCCCTCCGCTGAGCCACAGAGTCTCTGCAAGTGGGAGAGTGGGGTGGCATAATCACGGCCGTGGTCCTCAGGCTCTGACATTTCATGCTTCTTGGGGCAGATGCCTTAACTTACAGTGAACAGCAGGCACGTATGACTGTGCTGCTATTTAGGCCTAAAGTCGCTTAATTAGGCAAAGAACACTACATACATTTTACTTAAACTGAACTTTAGATAATTTTTGCTGTACAGTTTACTGTTTCCTCCATACAATTTCCTTATCTATTTTAAAACTGATTCACAAATGGTTGCAAGAATTTGGGGGCTTACGTTGGCTGTTTTGCAATTCAGACAAGTGATTAGAATATTCCCAGCACATACACTTAATCAAAACAAGCCCAATTAAGCTCACTACTCCAGATTCCACCTCATTAGCTTTCTGTTCCTAAAATATAACAGATGTCATTGCTGCAGGCCCGGAGGTACAGACACATTTTTCAGCTAAGCACTTACAATGCAACCTAAGTTAGAGGAAGATTTAATTATTACTTTCATTGTCATGGCTTCCTGTGGAAGCTCATTTTTCACTTAATAGCAATCTCTTTCTACCTAGTTGCCCACTGCCACCAAAATAATGTGTCTTTCTCCTAAAGTAGTGAGTTCATAAAAAGTATCATTCCTCTCCTCCTCTTCTCTCCTTTTTTTTTTTGGCCTGGTAAATTAATTTTGGTTGCTCCTGGCTGGCACTTTTTATTAAGTGAATGAAAAAAGAAGTAGAATGAAGTGATTTCTTCACCTTTTTTTAGTAATACGTGGGCTTGTTTATTGGATACTCTGAGAAGGGCTTGGGTTTCTATTGCACTCTGGGCAATATTGCATTATGGCTCTTGGTTTACCCTGCATTTCCTCTTATGTGCGATCATTTTCTCAAAATCAACTTTTCTCAGTCTGGATCCTAATCTTATTTTCCTTCATATTCCCAGCACCAATCACAGACTGACACACATTAGGTTCTTTCTTTCATCTTTAAGAGATGAAAAAAATAAAATAAAGAACTGAAATCAAATTCTGTTGCAAGTAGCAAAAGAAACAAAAATGCTTTTTTTGTAAGAGGGGGAGTTCATAACTGATACTTCTAAGTGGAATAGCTAGCCCCTGTTTGTCTAAAACACAAATGGCTGTTTATCTCAGCTGTATACATTATTCACTGATTCAATTTTTCTGATCACTGTCAACGTTAGTTCATTAGGGCCTTACATTTTTATTATTATTTAATATATTCTTAAACATAGAAACACCACATTTTGGAATTCTAACACTCAGAGAAGTAGTAATATTCTGGTGTACTGTACTACAAAGCAGTCCCCTGTGCCTTCTCTCAACACCCACAGGGAGAAGTGTACAAGACAGTACCCTCTCGTCAAGGTAAATTTAACATCTTAGGTGTATCAGGATTGAGTTTCACTCACCAGTGCGTCTCTTTATCCTTTTCTTCTCACGTCCTATTTCTAGATAAGCGCTTATTCTCTAAAAAGGCTTTATGTAATTTTCTTCTGAGACATTAAACAACAAGAGAGACTCCAACATAGCTACACCCCCTAGATGTCTCTCTCAATTTTGTTAAGTTGACAGATGATCACAGGCCTAGAATTTATAGTCTTGGCCAGATCTAGACATGTTCCATATACTCGTATACCCATAGGAGGAGATCCCAAAGTGGTATGATTTGTGATTGAAAAGACTGATGAGAACAATACAGGCAAATAAGTGGTTTTTTGTTTGTTTGTTTGTTTGTTTGCTTGCTTTTCTTTTCAATAGTGTCTCCTTGGTAGGTAGAAAAGTCTTCCAGGAAAAAAAATGACATTGCTCAGAAGTTTCCAGAGCCTCCTTAGGAAATTTCTAAAAAGCTGCCCATATATCTGTCTACTTCAGCTGCCATAACAAAATGCTACCGACTGAATGGATTAAACATTAGAGATTTATTTCTTGTGGTTCTAGACACTGAGAAATCCAAGATCAAGGTGCCAGTTGATTCAGCTTTCCTCCTAGGTTGCAGATGGCCACCATGTCACCGTGGGCTCTCTTGACCCCCGCTTTCTGCAAGAGCACTGAAAGAGATACTAGAGACATCATTTAAGGGTAAAAATTCCACCAGGCCAGGCCCCCACCCTTATGACTTCATTTAACCTCAGTTTTCCCCATTAATGCCTTATCTCTAAAAACAAGCATTTTGGGAGATGAAGGTTCAACACATCAATTTGAGTGAGACATAACTATTCAATCCCTAGCAAGCCAGCTGAAGAAAAATTATATAAATGTTCAACTGGATTGCATAGAAATCAGAGAACTTTGGGTTTAAAGAGGAGAAAGTATCAACTGCTTTTTTTTTTACCCTTTTTTATCTTATTCTTTACAGCTTGTAATATCGAAACTTACCATAGATGTGTAAAAAATTGTCATTTTTGAAGAAGCTTAAACAATGTATAAGAATCTGAAGGAAATTTTCAAGGAGAAATTTGAATTTGAATTATTACAGTATTAGAATTTGTACCTAGTCACCTGAGTTGACACTTACATATGAAAATCATTTAATTGGTTTGAAAAGCTGGGGTATCTTTATCAAGACAGGCAATGGCCTATACGTAGTCATCATAATACATCTATAACATATGCATATCTGAGGAGCATAATTTCATATAAGAACAAGCAGAGAAGAGTAAAGTTAAATAGTGGTGCTTTTTTTTATAAATTCCTTGAAAGTAGGACAAATATTTGCCTTGTTCATGACTTTATCTCAAAGAATGATTTTGAGCACACAGTAGGCACTTAGTAAGTACTTATTGAAATGAATAGACTATAATCTATAAGGCAGAATAATCAGGTGTGTTAAATCTGAAATATCCTTAGTATAAATCAAGGAATGGTAAACTATGACTCTCAGTCAAATTTAGCCTATCCCTTGTTTTTATATGATCTGTGAGCTAAAAATGATTTTTACAGTTTTGAAAGATTAAAAAAAATCAAAAGAAGACTAAAAGTTTGTATTGTTTAAAAATTATATCCAATTCAAACTTTAATGTATTTTATTATAGTATAGTATCTGTCTGATGTTTCTTATTAAATAATACAGACTCAGAGAGAAAACATTTTATTAGAAGAATTACTGCAAGGGAGGAAAGAGAGAAGGACTATCACAATAGAGAGGGCATCAAAATACAGATGCTCCTTGATTTATGATGGCTATATCCTTATAGACCCATTGTAAGTAGAAAAGGCATTTAACACGCCTAACCTATGGAACATTGTAGCTTAATAACACAATACACAGCAGATTATCCACTGTCTCTCCTTGTAATTGTGTGGCTGACTGGAAGCTGTGGCTTGCTGTTGCTGTCCAGCACTGAGAGAGGACAATACCACATATTGCTAGCCCAAGCAAAAGCTAATTCAAAACTCAAAGCATGCTTTCTACTGAATATGTATCACTTTCACACCATTTTAGGATTAAAAAAAAATTCTCAGTCAAACCATCATAAGTCTAAAAGGAAGACTGTAAACACAAGATCAGCAAGCAACTCAAAGGTTAGATTTTCAATTTCTATTGGGGGATGAACAAGGATAGGGAATCCAATGTGGGACAGTGGGTTAGAAACACAGTGCAACTGGAAATTAGGTGGGATAGTAGAATGGTTTATGCTGAGGCCAGACTATTTTTTATGGAGCAACTTTTATAAAGAGGCTGTCTCAGATTGAGGGTGGGCCAAAGTTCAGGAACCTGAAAGGAAAGGAGGGAGTCAATAAAAATAACAAAACAGTTGAGCTTATTATTTGCAAAGCAAAAATGAAGCAAATAAATGAGACTTTGGAGAAGTTTGTGCCTGGCCTTGGCATGAGTAAACAAGAAGATAATCCATGAGTCTTTCTAAGTTATATGAAGCAATGGGGTTCTTGCTCTAGTAATAGGGTTCTTGGCACTTCTCAGAACAAAAAGGGTGGGTTGTTAATTTTCTGTTTTTCAGGATGACAGGACTCAGGTAAAATTCATCACTGTCAGCAGCCACACCTGCCTATTTCTATGTTATCTGTAGTTGCTTTGGGGATACAAGGACAAGTTAAGAAGGTGCTACAGTTGAGAAGCTTTGGAGTCCCCAACACTAAAAACACTATCTGCTCCATTCAAAGCAAGAATGTGGATTCAAGATATAAAGGTATTAGGAGGAAAAATGATGGCTGAAATGGTAGAAATTCTAAATGATATAATATACTAAATAAGATGCAGCCTACTAAACTCCTACTCGACCTCCAAGGCTTCTGGGACATTCTCTAAAAAGATGTTCCCCACCTACTCCAGCTACCTGCCTGCTATGTCAGGTCCCTCTTCCACATGCCAATCACACACACACACACACACACACACACACACACACACACACACAAACACACTTTCATTCCTCATTCACTTATGTTGTAAATGCCTGTCTCTTCCCCACACATTTAATTTCCATTAATTTATGTATTATGTATGTATGTATTTATTTATTTGGGGTACTAGAGATTAAGCCAAGAGACAATCTACCTCTGAGTACACCCTCGGCCCTTTTATTTTTATTTTGAAACAGGGTCTCTTTAAGTTGCTGAGGGTCTCCCTAAGTTGCTGAGACTGCCCTCAAACTTGCAATTCTCTGGTTTCAGCTTTCCAAGTACTTAATTTCTTGAAGGAAGAATAAGACTTTGCCTTCTTTGAATTCATGTCATCTAGAACAGTACCTGGAAAATTGGATAATGAAGGAAGCAACACAGGACAAACAAACTTTGATATTCAAAATCATTACTGACTACGCATTGCCCAAGTCAAGCCTGACTCTAGGGAGAGGGTAAGAGCAATCTTTAATCACACCGTGCCTGTGCAAACAGCTGCTGTTGGAGTGCAGGGAAACACTTTGTTCTCCATAGTAGGTTAAATATGCCTCTCCACAAATGTGTTAACATTCTTCCTTTGCTTAGGAAATCCTCTTTTCATGAGCAGTTCAAAGATAAACTTCATCCCCAGGTTGGATTATCATAACCTCCAAATCTGTGTGTCTATATTAAGCTTTCTGCCATCTTATAAAGAAATAACACTTCAGCTCCCACATTTACCTCCAATATCAACTAATTTTTCTCTTCTCTTTTACAGCCAGATATCTTTTAGAAGTCATTCCCATTCACTAACTGGAAACTAATTTCTACTACTAATGACTTTCTTGATATCAATGCTCCTTTGGGGGTTCTTCCTCTGCCCAATCTGTTGATGTTAGTTTTTTCTCCAAACTTCCATGCGGGTTCCCTTCTAATGCTAAATGCTCTGGAATGAGGAAATTTACTTGCATATCATCTGTAGGCTCATTCCTAGCTCTAAAATTCCCAGTGAATTGCAGGACTATAATTATGTACTGTCTTCTAGACAGTTAAGTGAATGGCACAGATTCTTAACACCTCTAAAAGAGAATGGAAGCCTTCTTTCTCAGCCTCCAAGTCACTCATATTGGATTTCCTATCTAAGAGAACACCTCCATCATCCAGGATGGTCTTGGATTATCAAAAATGCCCCTTATAGAATTTGTCATTAAGTCTATTGAATTTACTTCCTGAATCATTCCCTAGGATTTTCACATCACACAATTCCATCTGATTCTATTCTGCTTCTCATAACCATGTTTCTACCAGGTTTTATCCCTGAAAACCTCTCTTACTTGGTTTCCTAGTCCTTGGTTTTATCCACCCTATGTAGATCACTCTTATTCATTCTACAATGCAAATTTGATCCAAGCGCACATATCCTTAAATATATCATAGAGTAAAGGCAAACTCTCTAATATGGCTTAAAGGAATTCTTGTGATGTGGGACCTCCAGATCCATGTCTTTCTTTTCTCTTTCTCCACCCTACCACCCCTAGCCCCTTAACCCTGTTCCCCATTCCTCACATACACTGCCTTCTAGCCATATGGAACAATTTTGTTTTCTGAGTTTGTCTTTGTCTCTCTATCTGCCTGTAATGGTTTGGAATTAGAATACTCCTTGGCCCTCCTGAAAACAGGGTGGAAATGTTGGAAGTGGAGCTTAGTTGTAATCTCAACCGATCTGAGTGGTTGCTGAAGACCAGCAAGGGGTGGCTGAGGAAGATGAGTCCTTCTGGCTGTGGCCTTGGGGATTACATACCATTCCTCCTTTCCTTGATTGGCTTGCTCCCTTGCTTTGGCCTTCCATGTTGTGAGAGTGAAGACTTGTACTCTCCCTCTTGCCACTTCCTGCCACCATGCCCTGAGATCTGAGGTCCCCAGACTCACACGGACTAAACTCCCAAATCTACAAAGACTGTCAGCAAAGAAATCTTCCTTCTTCTAAGTTACATGGTCAGTTCTTTAGATTATAACTGTGAGAATATTGACTAATACAGAAACTAGTACCAGAGGAGTGGGGTCATCAATGCTATATATAAATCTGACCATGTGTTTCAGTGAGTGTTTGTAATTGTTTTGTAGGAGGAAATTGGAAGGGCTAGAATGGAGTAAAGAATATGCTCAGGAGATTTTGGAGGGTAAAGAGGACTCCATGAAAATGGAGTAGAGGCCATGTATATTGCACTCTGGTGAAGAACTTAATGGCATTTTGCCTATGTCCTGAAACTCTTTGTGAGCTTGAATGTAAAGTTGGTAGACTGATTAATAAACTGATAGAGGAAATCTCAAAACAGCAAAATATCCAAACAGCACTATGGATTCCGATGTCCACATCTAGCAAGGTGTACACTGAATTTTGGGAGGGGAAGGTAAAGTAAAGAGACTTTGTAGATTTGCAGTGTGGCTGGGAAGGCATGTGTAAAGCTGGGCCCCAGAGAGTTGATGTTGTGGTAGAAATGAAGATAGCTGAAAGGAAGGAGTACGTGGTGGCCATGATGTTGGTGGGGCCAGTAATGGTCATGATAGAGGTGGCAGATGGAGTTGGAAGTAGTGGTGGGGTGGCCCAGATGGACATGGGCCCAGTTGTGGCTCAGATTGAGTGGGCCCAGCAGTTGTGATTGAAATGGCCCCCAAGACAATGATTGAACAGTGTGTGGCTATGTTTTCTGTTGGCAGTCCATCTCCATGCTCATGTAATGCTGGATTTTCTGGACAAAAGAATCAAGGAAGCTTTCCCCTAGATTTCAAAGGAAGGCCTTGGAAGCCAAGAAATGTGTGGCAGGGTCAGATTCCCTGCAAGCAGGCTCAAATGGGACAATTTATGAGATGTAGAAATGCCAGAATTGTGGAACCACCAAAAGGAAAGGATGCAACCTGTAAGCCATGGAGCCAGGCTGGAAGACCCAGTATGCTGCCCACTGCAATCAACCAGGTTCCAAGGGTGGGGCTGCCAAGGCCCTTTGGAGATCACTTCTCACTGACATGTGTCCCGAATACCAGAAGTGGAGCTGCAGGATTAACTACTTGCCCTGCCAGATTTTGATATTATTTTGTTTCCATTTCTACTTTCTATGGCCATTTCCTCCCCTTTGAAATACAAATGTTTACTCTTTGCTATTGTACATTTGATGTATTAACCTGCTATTTATTTATTTATTTATTTATTTATTTCTGGGTCTCACAGCCAGGAGTTCACTTTGAGTCTCAGAGGAGACTTTGGACTTTGACACATTTGAGTGATGATATAAGTGTTTAGATTTTCAGAACTCTTGGAGATAGTCTGAATACATTTGGCATTGTGAGGTTACCATGTGGTCTAGGGGGCTGGGGTGGAGTGTAATGGTTTGGAAATCAAATGCCTCCCAAGCCCTCATGACAATGGGGTGGCAATGTTGGAAGTGGGCTTGGCTATAAGCTCCCCAGTGGATAAATCCACTATAATGGATTTATCTGAGTTGTGGCCCAGCCTGGTAGGGTATGGCTAGAGAAGGTAGGTCCCTAGGGCTGTAGTTCCTCCTCCACTCACTTGCTGTCTTGTTTCTGGCCTCCATGATGTGAGAGTGAAGGCTTGTGCTCTTCCTGTCTCCACTTCCCACTGCCATGCCCTGAGATCTGTGGTCCCAGCTTCAGATGGACTGAACTCAAAATCTTCGAACCTTGAGCCAATAAACCTTCCTTCCTCTAAGTTGTATGGTCAGTTCTTTAGATTATAGCTGTGAGAATGCTAACTAATACACCTCCACTCCTTTCCATAGGCTGTTTTACTGTTCCAGAATAGATTTTTCCCATTCCGAACTTACTTTCATTCCCAGTTTCTGTCCATTATTCATATCCCAGTTTTTGTTGTTGTTGTTGTTTTGTTTTGCTTTGTTTTTGTGGTACTAGGGATTGAACCCAGGGGCATTATACCTCTGAGCTACACCCCCAGCCCTATTTTTTATTATTTATTTTGAAACAGGGTTTCACTAAGTTATGGAGGGACTCACTAAGTAGCTGAGGCTGGCCATCAACCTGGATCCTCCGGTCTCAGCCTCCTAAGTACTGGGATTACAAGCATGTGCCACCACGCCTGGCTCATATCCCAGTTTGGACATTCCTTTATCTATGAATTTTTATGGTATTGCAAACCCTTCTTCACCACCATGATGTCTTAGTTAAGGGTCTTCCTATGCCTCCCTTAGGACTCTGTATTTCTTGTCTCACAGTGGAGAGCACTGTGTTTTAATTACCTTCTTCTTCATCTAAATCACATATCTTTAGCATGTTTTGCGAAGTCAGAATACATGTTTACATTGGTTTGTCATGTATCCTCTAAACCTATTATACAACATGGCACCAGCTTGACAATCAATAAATATGTGGAAAACAAATAGAAAAATGAAATTTTCTTTTGTGCATTTCAGCAGAAATAGGGAAAGGAAATTCTTTCTTTTGTTTCCTTCAAAAAAATTAGCACAGATTAATGACTGCCATAGTGATTTATTTATATGCCAAAATCTATTAAAATAGCTTGAAAAAAAGGCTTATGATATATAGAAGATTTTACCAAGACAATCACTGTTGTTTTTTATTATTACCATTTTTTAGGTTGCTGTAATGACTTTGAAATATATTCATTTGGTCAAATTCGGTAATTGGGGTTAAGATCTTGAAAGTCAGTGGACTGTTCACTTTGAAGGATGGTATGAGATGCTCATAAATGGCAATCAGTGTGTAAGTACACTTCAAAACCATGGCCCTCCATGAATTCTTCATCTGTATAGGCAATTGCCTCATTTTTCCTTTCCCACTCAGCTCTGTTTTTGAAGCCCACCTTAAAAGATGGTCATTTTGACAGCCCTTCCCTCCTTTCCAAACTCACTTGCATGTCATGCACATGTTCCTCCACCCCTATAAAATCTCTAGAAAATTAGAAGAGAGGATTTGAAAAGAAACAAATCATTATAGGTTTGGCATTCCCACATCATCCATTTCTGCTGATTGGCTATTAGCATCTGTGCTGAGGCTCGGGGTGACTGCCAAACCTTGAATGTCACTGAGATAAAATTTAACTGGTAGGGTGGGGGCCAGGGTTATCACTGTTCAGATTGAGCTTCATGATTGTCCTCTCTTGTTAGCACGCCTCCATTTGAGCACAAAGAGCATAGATTGCTTTGCAAAATCTGTCTTAATTAATCATAAATAGTGCCTGATGGGAAGATTGCTGCTTTCATCTTCTTTAAATAAAACACAATCACTAAATCCTTTTCTTGCTCCAGGTTTTCACAGTATTGTGCAGGTTGCCTCCTTACATATTTGAGATGCTACGAGGTCTAATCACATCTGTGTGTTACTGATAGCCTCATTAGGCTATGCCGTCAAGTGCTGTCCCCAGCCCCTTCTCCTCCACC
>PVLC010016169.1:0-35956 GCA_004027655.1 Graphiurus murinus
ACACATAGACCAATGGAGCAGAATAGAAGATCCAGAAACAGACCCACGTGTTTACAGTCAACTGATTTTTGACAAAGGAGCCAAAAACATACGCTGGAAAAAAGATAGCCTCTTTAACAAATGGTGCTGGCAAAACTGGTTAACCATATGCAGGAAAATGGAAATAAACCCCACTTTCTCACCCTGCACAAGAGTCAATATATTTACTTTTATTGGTGCACATCATAATGTAGTTCACATCATAATGCAGTCTCACATTTTAATGTAGTTCAGAGTGATAGTGACTCACATGCACACAGCACTTAGTGAGCTAACCCTGGCTCCCTCCCCACTCTCTCTTCCCCAAACATGTTGAGATTGTCTCAATTTCAGGGATCCTGAGAGTCTGTGTAACTTTATCTTTGTTATACTGGTGCATACAGATACCTTCCTTTTGCTCTAGAGCAAGGCTCTCTACCAGTGATCCAAGGCTGTTTATGCAGACATTCATGGAAACATAGTCCAGAACAAAACCAGTCAGTGTTTTCACTTGTGAAACATGAAGAAACATGAAGCATCTCACAAGGTATACTGTTTTATATTTTCCTGCTTGGAACTGGCGAAATTTCTTCAATTTGTGGTTTTGCATCTTTTATCCAGTTTGGAAAATTTTCAGCCATTACTTCATTAAATTTTAATTCTGCCTCATTCTGTCTTTCTCTGATTCTTTTTAGAGGTATATCAGTTCATCTCAATGCATTTTCTTTTTCTCATGCCTTCTCTTATACATTTTCCATTCATATTTTTTCTACATTTCAATCTGAATCATTTTTCTTCTTATAATCTTTTGCACTAATTGTTCCTTCCACTATGTCTAATCTGCAGTTATCCCATTTGTTGCAATCTTAATTATGCTCTACTTTTGCAATTTTATTTTATTTATTTATTTATTTTGGTACTGGGGATTGAACTTAGGGGCATCCTACCTCTGAACCACACCCCCAGCCCTATTTTTTTTATTCTTTATTTTGAAACTGAGTCTCACTAAGTTGCAGAGTGCCTCACTAGGTAGCTGAGGCTGGCCGTGAACCTAGATCCTCTGGTCTCAGCCTCCCAAATGCTGGGATTACAAGCGTGCACCACCACGCCCGGCTTACTTTTGCAATTTTAGAATAAGTTTTACAAATTACATTGTATCTTGTAAATTGTATTGTATTTTCCATATTGACTATATATATATTATATAGTTACTAAAAATAATTATTCTGGATGTAGTGGTGCACACCTGTAATCCTAGTACTAGGGAGGAAGAGACAGGAAAATTGAAGACTTGAAGACAGCCTCAGCAATTTAGCAAAACCTTGTTTAAAAAAAAATTAAAATAAATTAGGGCTGGGGGCTTAGTTCAGAGGCATAATACCTCTAAGCTCATTCCCCAATGTAAAAAAAAAAATGTCATTTATAGGTATTTAATGTCCATGTTGCTAATTCTAATACCAAAGTCCCAAAGGATAGATTAATTTATACTGGTTTTTTTTTGTACAACAACAACAAAAAAGTTGCTCATACTGAGCAACTTTGTGGTATCTTTTGTTTACAAAATGGTGTCATTATTTGACTTAAAGGAGAATGGAGAATGGATGCTTTTCACTCAGGGCTAGGATATTAATTATATGGGATTGTCTTGGTCCATTTTCAGAGATTGAAATAATCTGATTCTGAGTAGAATTTCATACAAGATTGTCCCCTGAATTTATCTAGGCTGCTTCTTTTCAAGGTTGCTTTCTAAGGCAATGAGTAGCATGGCTGGCATCCCCCAGCCAGTCTCTGGGTGGTCCTATATTCCAATTTCTCTCTCTCTCTCTCTATCTCTATCTCTATCTCTATCTCTATCTCTATCTCTCTCTGAGTCTATTTCAAGGGCCACCTGATCTTTCTGTTTGGGAATCAACAACAGTGTCCCAAAACATTAAGCAGATATTTTTAAACCATTCTTTCTTATTTCCCTCAGAGGGTGAATTAGTCTAAATTGCCTATTTCATCATAATCAAAAGAAGAAATTAAAGGGTGTTTTTAAAATCTATTTTTCTTTTATAAAATATACCTGAAATGGTTTAGCTAGAACATTGTCTTTAATATACCACAAGAAAAAAAATAATGGGTTTTATGAAATATTTTAACCACGGAATATGTCAGAGAGCCCAGACCATATATATTGACTAACCTTTTTGAAAACTGCTTCTCTGCCTCATTTGCTCATTTTTATTACATACTTTCTTTTCTTTTCATCACCAAAGTGATGGCAGCAAAGCCATTCTTGTTTTTTCTTTCCTCTTTTTCACTTGCTTTTGAATCTTCATTATCTTGTCCATTTGATGTACAAGCAACTGCAGGTAGCAGAGAAGTCTACAGGGTATAAAAAGTCAAAGTTAGTCCCAGAATGCCTCTGTCATAGCCATCTGTTCTTCTGTGCGTGTAAGGCACTCTTCTCCCCCCATTCCACACAAGCACCTACACAGACCTCTTTCTGTCCTCTCTCTGCATTGATTCATCACACCAGGCATTTGTGAGCATCTGCAATTACAGTTTTCACGGTGGTGAACACTATATTTAAGGTTGCAATGACACTTCCATTACAGAACTGTTGCTTCCAGTCACATGGGATCTTATGAATAAGCATTCTGTTAGGGATGAGGTTGAAATTTTCAGTGAATGTATTATGTGTATAGTTTACTTTGCAAGTTGGCCCAGAAATGATTTTGTTTCCTTGAATTAGTAAAAATAAAAAAAAGAAATACTTCCTCTTTGAAAACATTTCTTTTCACAATTGATAGAAATGCAGTGGTGGTTTAAAATATTTATGTGCCAGCATTTTTGTGTGTGTGTGTAAGAGACTTTAGGGATCTTGAAGTTCACAGACATTGTAATTTGTTCTTTTCATCCTGATGATATTTAGAAAGTCATTGCTTTTCAGGTAACATTAGTATTGGAATGTAAAGAGTTTCAGTTGCTAACTTTGTATTGGCATTATAAATCACTTAAGAAATAGTGGCAAGTTGCTAAAATATAAGGATGTCTTGCTCAAAAGCTATTGAACTGCAGAGAAAAGTAAGTATTTAAAAACAAACAAGAATCATTAGGAAAATAGATTGTTTCAACATTCAGAAATCTAGGGAAAATGTATTTTCAGAATGAAATGAACTGTATTGCTTTTTAAGTAATACAGAGCACATCCCCTTTCAACTACAACTCTCAAATATCTACATAGCCAGCCTGCCTGCCAGTTTTCCTTCCTTTCTTTCTTCCTTTCATGCTGGGTATTGAACACAGGGACATTCTATTTCCAATTACACCCCCTGGCCCTTTTTATTTTGAAACAGTCTTGGCAAGTGGCTCAGGGTCTTGCTAAGTTGCCAAGATTGTCCTTGAACTTGAGATTCTCTTGCCTCAGTCTCCCAATTACGGGATCACAGGTGTGCGCCACTTCTCAATGCCTTATGTTATCCACAAGAAAATGAAGTATTAATGACAAGGCACATATGTTAGTGTACAGTTAGGTACAACTTCGTTAAATTCTCTAAATTCTCAGGAATGTTGTGTGTGAAGTTTGACTCTCAAAAGTAAGCATCTCACTTATACCACTCTCACTGCCTTGCCATGGATTCATAAAATAAAAATTGAAAACAATAAACTAAAATGTCCCCAATGTATGATTCTTTGGGATGAGGTTCATTCATTGCAGGCATCTGGGACAAATCTGATCCAGAGCCCATTCATTTACATATTGCCTATTGCTACTTTCAAACCACCACTCAGAGCTGAGTTTTGTGACAGAGACTTTATAGCCTTGGAAGCTGTAAATATTTGTTATCTGGTCCTTACAGGCCTTGCTTTAAGATACTATTGACTATGGTAAATGGTGCATGCCATGATTTCAGGATGGCTCTAAAACTGACTCATGCAGATGTGGTAAATTGGCAGCAATAGTCAGCTGTCCTTGGGTCTTTGATCTATTGCTGGCAACAAGGTTTCCATCCAACCCTGGATGGTACCAAGCAAATGTAATCATTGGTTCTATATGCAAGCCCTTGTCAGATCTAAAACTAACATATGTGCTTCACATATACATATTTTGTCACTTAGAAAGTTACTCATTTTTCACAATAATCTGCTTTTTCCTATTATCACCTTAGTCTTTACTGATATCACTTAGTCTGAGCTTTGAATTCCTTGTTTTATGTTTTCTATTTTATCCATTTGAATTTTGTCAATTTTCTGTGGCAGTTGTTAAGTTCTTACACTTGTTTAATTTTCTGGACTTCTATATCTAAGAAAATGACTGATGAAAATTGACTTCATGTTTTGTAAGTCCTAGGACTTAAAAAAATTACTTACAAATTACTTCCATGTTTCAGCTTTCAGATGTGTTCATCTAGACATCAATGTATAATTTTTATAGTTACCTGATCAGGTGTGATGGGTTCATTTGGAAAATAAAAATTCCATCTGCTTAGGGGTTACCAGACCCAGGGGACTACCTTCACTAAATGGTTCCATTTGAACTTTCATCTGGACTGTAAGCAGAGAGAAGAGAAACTAAACTAATTGGCAAGAACATAACAGGAATATACTTATTAGAGAATCATATGTGCTGGATACTTTGACACTGTATTACTTTCAGTAGGAATAACAAAGTTACTAGGGCAGAAAAAATTAAGCCTGTATAAAACTGTGTTTCTTTTGATGCAAATATAGTAACAAGAACAATAACATCCCTGGTAGCTTTATAACCACAAAAGTAGATTTTCCATCATGATTGAAAATTCGGTGCCTATATTTCAAAACATAGTTTAAAGAAGGAACAGATTTAATACTTAGAAGGAAATAAAAACTCAGTGGTACTTTTTCTTAAAAGTAGGGAAAAAATGAGAGGAGGAAAAGAGAAGGGAAGAAGGAATGAGAGATCTCTTTCATGCTTGTCACATGTCTTTTCATTAACAAGAGTTTCAACCAGGCCTGACTAAAATATCTTTTAATTGAAAATATTTTTTCATCAAAAAGTGATTGAATCTAGGGTAAGGGTGCTTGAAAACTGACACCATTAATGGACAGGATGGGGACAACTAGCAGAAGACATCAACCAAAAGGGAAAACATAGTTTGGTATACTTGGTATTCAGTCCTACAACTTGGCAATCTAAATACCTAGGTGAAACCAGCTAGGTGTTAAATTCTAAAGTATTTTAAGCTGGATGTGGTGGCACATGTGTGTCATCCCAGTACTTGGGAGGCTGAGACAGGAGGATCACAGTTTTTAGGACAGCCTCAGCAAGTAGTGAGACTCTCATCAACCTAGTGAGACCTTGTTTCAAAATAAGAATAAAATAGGGCTGCAAGTGTAGCCCAGAGGTAGAATGCCTTTGAATTCAATCCCCAGAGTCACATACACAAAAAATAAAACAAAGTATTTTAATCATTGTATGATTGATGGTGTAATGGAAACCTGCCATCTAAAATTCATGTTTGTGGGACTCTTGAAATGTCTCTCTCCTTTAGTATAAAAGATATTAGCCTTCTGCACTGCTTTTTCTTTTACTATAATTTTTCAGATTGTCAACATACAAATTATTTTTCCAACATTGACTAGAAAGACATTCTCTGGGCATCAAACTTAGGGGAGAATAAAGAATTCAAAGATGGGAGAATGCGATTGTTTATTGAACTGTAACACTGCCAATGACAAAGTTAGCCTGGTGTCAGATCTCATTGTTCACATAAAGCACAGCATACAAAAGACAACTTGATTCTTTTGAAAAGAATCAAGATTTTCTCCACTTAGAAAATACTATTCAGCCATATCCAGGTTTTGAAAGCAGTACATTTTTAAGAGATTTTCTTTCTTTCTTTCTTTCTTTCTTTCTTTCTTTCTTTCTTTCTTTCTTTCTTTCTTTCTTTCTTTCTTTCTTTTTCTTCTCTTCTTTCTTGCAGTACTGAGAATTGAACTCAGGAGCATTCTATCTCCAAGCTATACTCCCAGCCCTATTTTTTATTCTTTATTTTGAGACAGTGTCTCACTAAGTTGCAGAGTGCCTCACTAAGTAGCTGAGGCTGGCCACAAACCTGGATCCTCCTGTCTCAGCCTCCCAAATGCTGGGATTACAAGCATGCGCCACCACATCCGGCTAGAGATTTTCTTCTTGACTCATTTAAAGTCTCCTTATTTCCGTAAAAATTATTTTCCACTTATAACATTGATTACCCAATTTGAGTTTCCTCCAGTGAGGCTTAAAAAAACTCTACTAATCACATTACAGATGTTTTTTACTGTTGATACTAGTGGAATATACCATTTCCTTCATCTTATCACAGTATAATTTTAAGAAACTTTAAGATGGAACATGAATATAGATACAAACAGAAATATGGCTATCTCTCCATTTTACATCTGTTTTAAACAGTTAGAGAAGGACCATTTTTGTCAAATGTGGACATTTTTATGTCTTTTTTATGACATTATTTATGGCTTCTTCTTATTTCCTTTATATTGGATTTGAACAGATGTTTTTCTAATTTCCTTCATGTCCTCTTAATCTTTGCTCATAGTTGTATCTATTCATCTTTTAAGAACTGTAGTCATATTATAAAAGAAACCTCTTCTACTATGACTTCTTTGATTTATTTTTGGACAGAATAATGACAGGATAGGAGGAAATATGCGAAATCATGTAAATTAATACCTACTACACCTATAGTCTTACTCATTCTCCTAAGAGTAGAACACGTTTTTTCCCCTTCTCTAAACCCACTGATAGTTCAGCCACGCTCTGAACATCTAGAAGGAATATCAAGAAAATGCTAAATGATGAAGACGTATGTCTAATTCATATAGTTTATTCAAGATTATAGACTTCAACAAGATTATATTTCCATAATCTCATGGTTTCCTTGAATTGGTCTATTATTAATACATTTACCTAAACTTCTTTGAAATTATTATTTATATAGTCAGCTTATATCATCACTTGAGGTGGAGTTCCCTATGAGATTTGAATTTGTTTAAAACTAGCTTTTCCAGGTTTGTCTCTCAGGTTTTCTGTCTTATGATTGCAAGGAAGGAGATGCTTTCATCCTTGCTGAAGCAAAAGAGGATTTAGTATTTGGATTTGGACCATCGGAATCCAAGCAAAAATAAAGGAAACTGGCCTCACAGAGTGAGAGTCAGGGAACCTCAACAGCAGGTTTTTGGAAACCTCTTTCCACTGATGCTCACTGTAACTGCTGACATATTTTGGGCACCTACTACTTGGCAGGCCACAATGTTTTACATGCATTAATTTTTAAATCTCAAATCCTCTTGGAAAGATGTTGTTATCTTTATTTTAGAACTACAGAATTTGAGGCAAGGAGAGACAAATTTGTGAGAGATTCCCCAGCTGGTAAATATGACAGTTGGGTCCCAAACCAGTCAGTCAGTTTTTATTCAGAACCTCTTTTATTTTATTTTTTTCTTTTTACCACTTCAGTATAAGGCTTTCCATCTCCAGTTAGTTTATTTTTAGACCTAACATTAAGCTATTTCCTCTGCATTTTATAAGACACCACAGGTATGTGCCTGATGTCTCTCTGTAACAAAGAGGCATCAGATTCCACAACCTAGTCGGAGGACAAGTTGTTTCCCTCTCAGGGAGCAGTGAAGTAGGCAGTCTACACTTTATGAGGTCATTTAGCTATCATGGCTAGAAGAATGCCTCTCCAGTTATCAGCATGAGATATTCTTCATTGGATCCAAAGTAACTGCTACATTTCTCATTATTCTTATAGTTGGAGATAAGAGTATAGGAGAAATTATAGGGGAAATCCACAGCAGTGGCTTCAGCTTTTTGGAGGTACCTAGGATGTTACATATAACATTTCTATTCATATCCACTATGTGTGAACATGGTCACATGGTCATATGTACCCCAAAGTCAGGCTGAGAAAAATCTGGGAACATGCTGAGTACTTTCATGTTTGGGTAGCTGTGTACCCAGCTAAAACTTAGAAAGTCATCCAAGAATGAAGAAGAGAGCTTGAAGTCAGTTGTCTGTTTCTGCTCTTACCATCACCTGCCAATCTTTTTTTTTTTTTTTTTTTTAGTTTACATTATACTGGCTACAGACTATTCACTGGATTATCTTCCCTATTAGGTAACTCCTAGATGCTATATTCTTACCCTAAAGGACAGTAAAAAACTTTGTTTGAATGAGTCAGAAGTACCATTTTCTTCTATCCAGGGCTATAGATTGGATTAAGAAGGGAATGAAGGGTAGGGGGATTGCTTCATAAATGTGCTTCTGTTTTCAAAATTGTCTGTTAGCAAATCAATCTTTTGTTAATGGGTTGCTCAGAGCATAATACTATTCTAAACTGGAAATCTGAATTTACCAGCTGAGCTTGGTGTTGACAGAACTATGTTTATTGATTTATAGTTATCATTTATTGTTTCTACTTTTTCTTGACACTAGAAAGTTATACATAAGTTTTTAATACTTTTGAAATATGGATTTAAATTAATATATGTATGTGTATATATTCATACTATCAACCTCTTGCATGACTCACTTCTTTGTTCCATATGTTGTCCTGAAGACTTTTTTGTTTGTTCAGAAGCAAGGGAAATAAATAGAACAAGGAAGCCAAACTGAACAACAGTAAATAAAAATCAGGACTTCCTAGAAAATAAAACTCCTCTTCATTTTGGAGTGTTATTTTATTTTGTTAGGATGAAGAAAATATAGGCTGGGATCAGTATTTTAATATGCCATCCCAATTTGTGAAGATATTTTTTTTAAAGTGACTACCACGTTTTTAAAAATTTTTGGAAAAAAGCATCTTTCTTGATGATCATTTTTATTCTTTAGATGTGTACTATTGTAAGTATAGAGATAGAAATAAAATACTTCTAAACTGGAGTCATCCATTCCTAACATACACATTTACTAGCAAAAAATGTTATTAGAATAGTGATTACCAAGCTGGGCATGGTGGGGACGCTTGTAATTCCAGTACTTGGGAGGCTGAGACTGGAGATCCGGGTTCTCTCCCAGCCTCAGCTACTTAATGAGGCTCTCCGCAACTTAGTGTGACCCTATTTCCAAATAAAGAATAAATAATAGGACTTGGGGTATAGCTCAGAGGTAGAATGCCCCTGGGTTCAATCCCTAGTACCACACACACACAAAAAAAAATAGTCATTATCAGTGTGTTAGTCAAATTTTCATCACTGTGACAAAAAAAAAAAAAAAAATCCCCAAAACAACAACAACAACAAAAACTTGACACAAACAACCTAAAGGACAGAAAATTTATTTTGGCTCACAGTTTAATAAATTTCAGTTCATGATCATCAGGTTCCATTGTTCTCGGCGTCAGGTGAGGCAGAACATTATGGTAGAAAGAAATTTCTCAGGTCATGGCAGCTTGGAAGAAGAGAGAGGAGGGGAGGGGAGGGGAGGGGAGGGGAGGGAGGGGATTGAACCCAGGGGCATTCTACCTTGGAGCTACATCCCCCAGTCCTATTTTTTATTTTTGAAACAGGGTCTCACTAAGTTGTGGAGTGCCTCACTAAGTAGCTGAGGCTGGCTGGGAACCCAGATCCTCCTGTCTCAGCCTCCCAAGTACTGGGATTATAGTCCTGCACCACCACACCTGGCTTGGTTAGGTATTTAGATTATAGTAGTGAAAATGCTAATGATACACCACAGAACTCTCATTATAGAAGTACATAAGGGTATTATGTAAGACAAATTCATAATTGTCTTTTGCTGGTTGAGGCCAAGATCCTTTAGGGGGCTTTTAGGTACACCAAATACTTAGAAAATGATTCTAAACTTAAAGAAGAATTGTGCCCATATGAAAACTGTGGACCTGAAGTTATTTTGCAGATATTTTGTTTATTTATGGATATATGGATATTTTGGGAATTTTGTTTATTTATGGATATATTCTATAGGGTAGATAAGCATTTTCTTTTGCAGGGCTAGAGCCACAACAGCAAAGTTCAATTTAATTTTGCTTTCTGAAAAATTGGGATTCTTCGTATGAAACATCTCTCCACATATTACACACAGTTATGTAGTAACTGCAGACTTAATGATGCACATTACTTTTGTGCCTTGTCTTTAAGATGATAAAGTTCCAATTTAGATGTGAAGGCATGCTCAGTTGAGTAACAAAGAATCTATTGGAAGAAAAAGTGGTCCATATCCTATTTTCTTATAACTCAAAATGAATTTTGGTTCAGTACCTTCCTTTATTTTCACCAGAGGGAAAATACAGATACTGTCTTTCTCCTGTGAGAAATATGTTCTAATTTTTGGATCCCAAGAGTTTTATAGAAAATTGGTCCCTTTAAGTCATAGTCTGACCCAATTAAAATATGAAAATGATTAAGCTGCCTACCATTTAAAGGATATAAAACTGGGTTGTCATCATGGCATCACCATTCTAAGATATGCACAACTCCTGTACATCATGACAAATCCAATATAAAATACTTGAAATTAAATTTCATTAATTTATTTCTACTTCTCCTTGGGTGCCTTGTATCATTTTGAAACTGAGCTATAACTTTAAATATTTCTATAATTTTATCCTTCCAATACTTCTATATGAACAAGGAATTATTTTGTATGTTAGATTTCCTTTTACTCAAATTGAAAGGATATAATTATCTCATTTTATATAGATGAAATTTGAATCACTGCAAGCTTTATATACTTTGGTATTATTTTTTGTAATTTTATTTAATTTATTTTAGCAATGCCTTTGAAAGAATATATTTAGAATTCAAATACATGGCAAAGTTTAAAAAATTTCTATCTCAAGGAATACCATGAGAATAACTACTTAAATATGTGCTATATTAACATTTGAAAAGGTGTAGAAAAATGTATTTTGTCTTAGATAATTAGTAAAAAGAGTGTTATTTCACCTATATAATATGGTGGTAGAAATGGAATCTCCATGTTATCAAAATGGAAAGGTATTTTCTCATAAGACTGTATTTCATGCAGTAATTTCCTTGCCACTCAGTAAGGAGCCAAATACAAGAAGTTTTGATGTCTGTTTTAGTTCAAGGCAGTTAAGTGAGCTAAAAGAGGTCAGATCACAGCGATAAATTGCTTATCTACTTGCTTCTAAAGAGATTAGGATGGGGCCATTGTCTGCTCAATGCACTATGGGGCAAATATAGATCCATCCTTTCTAAGTGATAGAAGTGTGTTATGTTACTAAACAGAGGTATCAAAGGCAAAGAGTAATTCATATACTTATACACTGATCAAAATAAAGTATGTTAAAACCAGGGTAATATTTTATTTCTATTATAATATTATTGGTATTAGTATTCTTATGTGTCAAACTTCAATGAGCTTTAAAAATATTTAAAAGGACAAAAATATATTTTTCTTTAAAAATAATTTTCATAAAACTATAATACCTAAATGAGTAACTTTAATCCCCAGATAAATAATAATATTAATTAGAATTATTCCCAGTTAGATGGTATAAATGCAAAATCATCTGTAAAGGTTAAGTCTCCACTTCCAACTCAGTTTTCCCTAAATCAGTCCTACTGTTTTCTTTTTCCTGGATCTGAATTCACTTTCTTGTGTACACAATAGAATTTAATACTATAGAATTTAATACTATAGGATTAACTTTAGCACACTCAACTCAGTATTAAACAATGAAATTTTAGCATACTTCTATGACATTTCACATATATTGAATTTGAATTTGTTTTCACCTTTGAAAAGGGGAATTTTTACAATATGAACACATTATAGAATAACTAAGAATAATACATTATAGAGTCTGGTAAGAAATTGATGAATTTATATGTTCTAAATACAAAAGAACAGTAAATTAATTTTTCTTCTCCTTAAGCATTCAAAATTGAGTTTATCTAGAGATCTTGATTCTGAGCCATACATATATATCTCCAAAATTGTTCACTAGTAAGAAACAGCCACTTTTCTCATTTTTTCTTTTTTTTTTTTTTACATACTTTTCATCTTACTGCTTCATCCCTCTGTGTCCTGCAATTTAGCATTCTCTCTCATTTCTCCATCTGGACCACAGACATCGAGGATCTTTAATCATCTTAAGTGGAGCAGAACAAGTTATGCAAGATTATCAGGGTCTCATTAGCAATTAAATGATATTAATAGATTATAAGAAGGCCCCATGATACACAATAAGGTAAAAGGATAAAACAAAATAATTCATCATTTAACTTTATTTCTAATTGTGAATTACAATGAGACTATTTGAAGCACATGGACTGTTTCCAACATCAAGGTTGAACTATTTTTTTTTCCCTGACTGATGGAACACAAGTTAATAATTTCAGAAATTTTCAAAAATAATTGATGAAAAATGTGATCATAAATTTTGCTTGGGTGGGCATTTCAACTGAACAGTGAATCAGAATTAAAGAGCAGGGTGTTGTGGCGTACACTTGTAATCCCAGTACTTGGGAGGCTGAGATGAGAGGATCCAGGTTCCTGGCCAGCCTCAGCTACTTAGTGAGGCCCTCCACAACTTAGTGAGACCCTGTTTCAAAATAAAGTGTAAAAAATAATACTGGGGGTGTGGCTCAGAAGTAGAACTAGCCCCTGGGGTTCAATCCCTAGTACTCCCCCCCCTCCACACACACAAAGAATTAAGGAAAAAATATTTTTTAAACAATAATTAGAATTCATATTAGCACTACTTATAATGGCCACCTTTCCAGAGAACATAATATATATACTTAAGTGTGTTGTATTGCATTTGATCAATTGTCTTTCTCATCTAGAAGATCTCAGCTCAATGATGTGAACAGAGATGTGTAAGAGAAACATGCTGAGCTCCATACCTCTCGGTGTCTGAGTCAACTTCTGTGATTTACCTGAGAATATATTCAAGACATTGAAGGCATTGGCAGGAAATTATCTGCAAGATAAATACTAAGTATGTATGTGCTTAGTATTACCATTGATGTATGAAGAATAGGAAAGCATTATAAGGAAGAGATTTTATAACTTTGACTTTTTCTTTTTAAAGTTGAAAAGTAATTCAAAAACATAAAAAAGACCCTCATTTTATTTTCATTGCAACTTCAAAAAGATAAGAATTCCTCTAAATTAACCTTGTGTAAACAAATTTTTGTAAATAAATTATTTCACAAATCTTAGGTATGTGGGCAATATCAATTTGATAATTATGGAGATTTCCCTTTGACTTTTAAGATTCTTTTTTGCCAAAGAGGTGCTTTATTTACTGGCCACCAGCTGGCCAGGATGAGCAGCCTACAGGCTGTGAAATTTTGATGTAGATCAGTTTTATACCCTTTGGTTACAGAGTTGGGGGAAATGGAAATTGTTTTACAAATCAAATTTTCTATCTTATTTAGAAAGCTAATAGCAGTTAACATTCCTTTTTATATACTGGTTTAGTTCCTGTTTGCCACTTGGACCTTTAGTCATAGAGGGCCAGGAGAACTTGCCTAAGACTTTTACCAAAAAATGGATACATGCTGTTTCAATTCCCCACTGGTTTTTATTACTGAGTCAAATCATGAGCTCATCATATATAGGAAACAGGTTATATTGTCACCTAAAAACTAGTACCTTGATTGCATTTACTCTTTTTCTGATATAAGTCACGAGGCAATTTATGATTCAGAGCCCCACAGTTATAGTAAGGGACCTGTGTGACAGTAGTCAGGGTAGTCAGCCAGGGAGATCCGGAAAAATGGAGATTAATACCCTATTGTCGGACTTGTGTAGGCGCCTTTTTAAAGGTTGTTTTTAACCTAAGCTAAGCTTTTCCTAATAATTCCTGATTTATTAGCCTAAAAACAGCATGTTTTCCTAAGGTCATGCACAATCTCATTGTTTTATGAACAGCAAATCTAACCCTCTTATTTTGTAAGATGACTTTAGCAAAGGAATCTATCTGCTTCTCTAAACAGGAGATGAAGTTTTAAATGTCCTAGGTCAGCATCTATTTGGACACTCAGCTCCTTATAGTTTTTATCCCCTATTACTAAAGCAGAAGTTTTAATGGCCACTGGCCCTGCTATCCCTATATCCACTAATAGGGGGACAAACACTGGAGCTGTTTGGTGTTGGTTGTAACCAGTCTGAAGGGAGACACTTCATAAGTCCACTGGTACAAGCCAGCCAGGTCCCCTTGGGGCTATTGTAATAGAGCCTTTCTGAGGAAGAAAGACTAGACTGTATAACCTCAGAACAAATTGGGGGCAATAGATAGATGAAACTAACTATATGCTTTGTCCCTGTAAAATTTCCAAAGTAAGCTTAGGCTTATTTTACCCACAGTCATTTATTTTGCTTGGGCAACTATTGATTGGTTGGTGGCTATACCCACATAGTATGGGGTTTGGGGTTTGGGATTTAAATATAGCCATCAGTCCTTTCTTAGACTTAGATCTTATCTATTAATTACTTGATGGAACTTTTTTAGCAATCATTTATCTCCTTATAGCCGGGAGAGGGAGGATTTAACCTCTGTAGACTGATATGGGGGTCCTCATGCTTTTATGAGGCCTCCATCTTGCATCCCCACCACCTCCTGCAGTGATAATTTTTTTTTTTTTTATCCCAGGCAGTGGGATTCCCCATTTGCTGGACAGGCATAATATTGAGTATGTTGGAGACCACTTTTGAAATCTAAGTCTCCACAGCCTGGCATAGGGCCTAATGGGCTGCCTCCAAATGAATCAGCAGGTTCTATGGGCAGCCAGATCTCTAGAGTTAAGTTCCCACACCCACTTTTGTGAAGGCCTATACATTTCCATAACATTTGTAACACAAAATTAGGCCTCCCATTTGAATCTTATCTTTAGTGGATCTGAAGTCTGTGTTGTTCTCTATCTGCCATTCTCTGGTGGAGCCTTTTTTAACTGGGTATGGTGAGTCCAAGATGAGATTCTAGTGACCTTTATCACCATCAGGGATAAGGTTCTTTTCAGGTTGATTCCAAAGTCCAGGACAGTGTCACTTCACCCACACCAAGTCTCCAGGATGGAAGGGGTGCACTGGTTTTCCAGCAGTGAAGGGATAGGAGTACCTTACAGTCTGATGGATGGACTCCCTTGCTTTCTGCAGAGCCTGTAAGGACTTGAGAAGGGCATGGTTAGACATTTTAACCTTAGACATACTGTGCAACTTTGGGAGGAGAGGTGGAAACGTTATTTTAAAAGAGGTAAAAATGTCTACAATATGATGTACACCTTTACCCCTAGGAGAGCGAAGGGGAGAAGAGTGGCCCAACTATCGCCAGTTTTGGAGACCAGTTTAGTCAAGGTCTCTTTGGGTCCTATTTATCCTCTCTATCTGCCCTGAACATCTAGGTCTGTATATACAATGTAGTTTCCAATTAATACTTAACGCCTTTGCCAAAATTAGAGAGAACTTGGCCTTAAAGGCCGGGCCATTCTCGGACCCAGTGAAAAAGGGCAACTCAAATTTAGGAACTATTTCTGTAGTAATTGCTTGGTCACAATTGAAGCAGTCCTGGTAGTGTAGGTTTTCATCCAACCAGAAAATGTGTCCACAAATACCAGGAAGTACTTATATCCCAGGGAAGTCAATTTTTCCTCCATAAAGTCCAGTTCCCAATGTTTTCCTGGCTTACTTCTCTAAACTCATATTTCATCTGGCGGTCTTTTTTCTTCTTTTGGATTCACTTGTGCACATACTTGGCATCTGGGCACCAGGTTCTTTACGATTTGATCCAGCTTTGGGATGTAGTACCTGGATCTAAGGAGCTCGCTGAGCTTTGTTGCCCCTTGATGAGTAGTCTGGTGGAGTTAGGATACTAACCTTCTTTTTAAAGCCGCCAAGAGCAGGGGGTTCCAGCCGGTAGTATCCACTATCTAGTTTCTTCCAGTGTTGCACCTTCCTGTTTTGCCCAGTCCCTTTCCTCAGTTGAATATATTGGCTTTTGTGGCAGTTCTGGTTTAGGTTACATGATCAAAATGGAAAGGGGCCCCACTGGTTTTAGGGCCACTTCTCGAGCTTTCTGGTCAGCTGCTCTGCTGCCTCTGGCTTTAGGGGAGTCTCCTTTTTGATGCCCTTTCTTTGCTTGCCAAGATAAGGAGTCCCCTCTCCTGGTACAATGCCCCATGCATATCAGCAGTAGCAAATTCGTAGTGGCTGTCCATGTATATCGTGACAGTCTTTTTCTTTTTCCAGTGCAGCGCCCAAGTCAGACCAATGAGCTTAGTCTTTTGAGCCAATGTTCCCCTGTTGAGAAACTGAGCCCTGATAGTTTTATGCTCAGTGACCACTGCCACCCCTGCATACCTGAAGACGTTCTGGATAACACTGCTTTCATCTGTATAGAGCACTTAATCTGCCTCCAATAGAGGAATATCAGTCAGATCTGGGTGGGTTGACCGGATCAGATTAGTCACCTGGTCACAGCTGTGTAGAGGTACTTCCATCTGGCAACAAGCTTGCTGGGTTAAGGGTGGCCATTTGGCAAAAACATATTTAGAGTGATCTAGAAGAAGCACTTGGTAGTTTGTTACTCGAGCATTGGCCATCCACCACTCCAGGGTTCCCCCTTTAGAAAGGTCTCAACTGTGTGAGGGGTGGTCAGGAGCAACCCTTGGCTCAGCGTCAATCAGCCTCCTTTACTAACATAGCTTTAGCGGCCACAGCTCACAGGCAGGTTTGACAAGCTGTTGCCATGGGGCCCAGTCTTTCAGACAGATAAGCCATTGGTCACTTCCAGGACCCAATGTTTGAAACGAGGACTCTTTTAGCAATACCCTGAACCTCATCTATGAACAAGTGGAACAGGTTAGTGATATCAGGAAGTGCCAGGGCAGAGGCAGAAACTAAGGCCTTCTTTAGAGTTTCAAAAGCTTTTAGTTTAGCTCCTGACCATTCGAGAGGGCCATCTCCCCCTAGGCTGGTATACAACAGCTTTGCTATTTTAGCAAAACCCAGAATCAATAGCTGGCAATATCACATTGCCTCCCCCAAAACTCCCGCACTTGCCTCCTGTTCTATGGGACTGGAATCTGGAGAATCACAGCAATGCGGCTCTGAGATGGGGTCTTCCTCCTTTCTCCCTCTAGGCTGTAACTCAAGTAGGTCACCTGGATTCCATGGAGCTGCACCTTCTTGGCAGAAACGTGATAGCCCAGGTCTTGTAGCATTTGCAGGAGGCCTTCAGTGACCTTTTTTGCATTCTTCCTCTGTTTTTGTGGCAATGAGGAGAGATCATCTCCATACTAGGGCAGGGTACTTTTGGGTTATGCTTGACTTTTAAGATTCTAAATAAATACTTAAATTTTTATAAAGGTAAATAAAAATAGCTTTAAATTTCACCCAAAATCCACAATTTTGCTTTCACAGAATATTATATAGTATCAATTATTTTCTTACAATAATTTGATAGAAAGTATGAAAGCTAGTTGGGTATTTGAGCCATTTATTAGTTGAGTAAATTAAACATGTTTGGTCACAGGCATTGTTTTAGTTATTTAATTTTACTCCTGATCTTTCTGGAGACACTGTTAAAACACTGTAACAGATAGTGGTTGATAGAAAGCATTCACTCTCTCTTACTATCTAAACTCCTGTCTCTTATTCAGTATTATCTTTCCCCTAGGACTCACTTACTGGAAAAACTCTCTTAATAGTTTAATTTTAGAATTGATATTCATGGTTTAAAGTATAATTGTTTTGTTCTTCATGAGATTCTGAAAGAAACTACTAGATAATACATTGGTATCTTATCAGACAATAGTTCAGAAATGATACCAACTTGAGTTCTGATTCATGAACTTCTAATTTTTGTGAGTCAGTTTAAGCTACACATTTAATTGTACCAATCCTGAGTTTCCCAGTGCTAACATAAAGATAATGATATTCATCCTTCCTAGTTTATTTAGTTATGGCACAACAAAACAGCATTGTAAAGTCCAACATTCTATGTAAAAGTAAAACAAATGCAAAGAATATTCCCAAATAAAAAGTACCAATATCACAATTCGATTAATTTTTAAAATTAAGCCTCAATTACGAAGAATAAAGAGTATGGAAGTTGTCTAACCTTAGTAACTTTCAAAAAATAAATTGTCTCAACATTGATTTGGTGTTAAGAATGTAGGCCTAAGCCAGGCGTGATGGCGCACACTTGTAATCCCAGTACTTGGGAGGCTGAGACCAGAGGATCTGGGTTTGCGGCCAGCCTCAGCTACTTAGTGAGGCTCTCCACAACTTAGTGAGACCCTGGTTCAAAATAAAGAATAAAAAATAGGACTTGGGTTGTAGCTTGGGGTATAATGCCTCTGGGTTCAATCCTCAATACTGAAAAAAAAAAAAAAAAAAGAATGTAGGCTTGAATTAGATTAATTGAAATTGAAGTTGGAAGAGGGTAATATTATTGACACAAGAGATATTAATGAAACTTTGACTAACTGTATGAAGCAAGGCAAAGAAAAATATACATGCACTTTTTTTTTTTAACTTAGAGATATGGTTGATCTATTGGCCAAGATGAGATGACAGAAGGAAAAGAAATTGAAAATTGCATATGGTGATCTGTCTCTGTTGACCATAATACTCCTTTGGTCTCCTACACAAGTATACAGACATACACATCACAAACACACATATGTTCACATACATACAAATATGCAATGTCTCTGTATTTTCCACCAATGAATTTTAATTTTTCCCTTGTTTTCAAAACTTTGTCCTCATATTCAAAATGAATTGCTCACAATAACAATCATTAAATTTGTGCTCTGCTAATGTTCCTTTTTCCTGAGCGAAAATTATGCTTTTTTCTATACTAGTCATAGCTCTGATCCCCACAGCTCTACACATTTTCTCCACATAAGTCATTCTTAAGTTGTCTCAACAGAACAGTTTGTACTAATTGTAATAATTTACTTTTTAAAAAAAAATCATGATAGATTTGCTTCTCTAGCTTGATTATAGAAAATTTGAAACCAGTTAATTATACTACTTCTGTATTTATCTGGCTATCTGGCAAGTGTCACAATAATGAATATATAGTATTGTCTTTAAAATTACCCTAATGTACATGATGTACATTCACAAACATCAGGAGGAAGTGGGGAGGGAATGGAGTGGGAATTGGGGAAGGGCTCAATGAGCGATGTGTGCATGTATGCCTTTTCCATCCTGTACCTTCATAATGATGTATGATTACAAAGCACCAATAAATTTAAAAAATAAATAAAATTATTGATAGATATGTAATTGCTTTTTCAGATACCTTGTTTGTGTATATTAGTGTAAATCTTGGTTATCAGTAGTCCTAATTTATATAACTTTGTCATGTTCAATTAGAAAATATTGCTTAATAACTAGATTTAGTCCATAAATGACACCTATCAGAACTTAATGAAAATAGATAACTGAGTTTCTTGTAAGATATTTATCATAATTATCATCATTGTATCAATTTAATTTATTGAATTCCAACTAGGTATATTGCAGTAATGCAATGATTATGCATGTCCAGATCATACTTGTATTTCATATATGTGTGTACATTGGGTGATTTAAAAGTTGAAAAAATTATCCCTTAACAGAGATTTAAGCCATGACACCTATCAATAAAAAATACATTTATTATTTATGTATCTCCCATATGCATAGTGAAAATTATGTATAGTGAAAAGACCAGGTATTGGTATCTTTGCTATCTTTCTTTTATTCATTCTCCCTCCCTCCGAAGAATATATACAACCTGATATACTATATTTGTGTATGGATATTCATACACAAAATCCATTTGGATACATACATATATATGTATACACACAAATATACATATATGTTCATGAACTTCAAAGGAAATAATACATTTATTGATGCTAGCAAATCAGTGCAGTTATTATTTCATATAGGCCTGATTGTGTAAAAAAATTATGCTTTGAGAAGCCATTTCAAGCATTTGACAACTGCTCAGGAATTAGGATTGTATGTTCATAAACATTTCTTGAGCACAGTTTATTTGTTAAACATTCTTCTAGTTGCTTTTATTATGCTATCGACTACAGCTGCTTATAATAGAAAAACTATTCAATTCAAACTGAAACCAAGTTTTGAAGTTGTGAGATGATTTACTTGAAAATACTTTTTGAAGACTCTAAAGCCTCAGAAATCACTTTTATGTTCCCCTGAGTGCTTTCCTAGACCCATCCCTGGCATAACTGTTTATCACTGGCATTGTAGGCAGCAGGTTAATTGTAATTGCATGGTCACCTGGACTATACTATAATTTGCAGTAGAATCCCTCTGCTGTGTCCAGCTCCACAGTATATTATTTCCAAGCATTAATGCCAAGGTGCTCTTTAAATTGGCTATGGAACTCTGGAAGAAGTGATTTACGTGCTCGATTTAGTGCTCTCCTTTTGCTGTCTGCTTTAAGCCACTTTCTTAGAAATAGCAGAATGTGAACAGAATTAAAATTCAGATGTAACCAAAGATGGAAAAATAACATGAATTTAAAATAAATTCCTGCCCTGTATATTTGTTGACAAGCTTCTTGTATGCAAATCATTGAGTATCCTGAACTACTTATTTCCCACGTGGGAATTTCTGAATTAAACATTAAAAGGTGGATTTTAATGAATGAATGCCTGCACAGACTAAATTTTTCTACAGATTTTTTTAAGCAATAGGGGAAATGAAAGACTTGTTTCCTTTTAAATATAAAAGGAGAGTAGAGGAAGAAGTGACTTAACCATATTTTGTAAGACTTCATACAATGTACTTTGGTAAAAACAGACTTGTCAAAAGAAAAAAAAAAATTTTATATTTTTAAACTTAGTACTCAAACTAAAAGACATTATATTTTAGTTATCTGATTTTGAATTAACCAGGCTAAATTTGGAAGCTGCTCAGTCCTTCTGTGGTGTTTTAGCTCATGACACCTAGTGTTTTATCAATGTGAGATGCTCTGAAGCATCCCCCTTTTAAAATTATATTTTTAAACATCCACAGCAAACTTATTATTTCTCCTTATGTAAGAAAATGGCTTAGAAAAAAATTTATGTATGGCCTGCTATTTTCTGGTTAAATGATTTCCTTGCCATTTAACCATAGGTTTTTGTTTTGTTTTTGGTTTTTTGTTTGTTTTATTTATTTATTTATTTATTTATTTATTTATTTATTTATTTATTTATTTTGCAGTACTGGGGATTGAACCTAAGGGCATTCTACTTCTGAGCTACACCCCAGCTCTATTTTTTATTCTTTATTTTGAAACAGGGTCTCACTAAGTTGCAGAGTGCCTCACTAGGTAGCTGAGGCTGGCGGCGAACCCGGATCCTCCAGTCTCAGCCTCCCAAATGCTGGGATTACAAGTGTGCACCACCATGCCTAGCTTCATAGGTTTAACTTTAATGACTATAACAAAATGAATCAGCTGAGCAACATGCAGTGGTACACACCTGTAATCTCAGTACCTGAGAGCCTGAGACAGAAGAATCATAGATACTAGACCAGTCTAAGCAACTTAGACCTGGTTTCAAAAAATAAAAAAGGTAAACAGGCTAGGTTTATAGCTTGAAGGTAGAATGCTTCTGGGTTCAATCCTCAGTACCTGATAAATAAATAAGAATAAGCTTATAAATCCTTGAATATACTCTTTTTAACTAAAATGTTTAAAAATGAGGATGCCCAAGATATTTGTTTCAGAAAAAATTTATAATTGTCAAATATTTCATGTATAATTTGAAAGAATTTTCCCCATTGAGATAATTTTTTATGATTTGACCTTTTGGTGAATATAGATCTAATTCATTGCAGTATAGTATTCTAATTTCATAGCAGTGTAGGTTTTTTCTTTCTTTCCTTTTTTTTTTGTACTATTGCAAATAACACAATAAACATCTTAACATATAGTTCTTGAAACAATGTGATTGTCACTCTGGGATCCATACACAAAGATAGAGTTTAGTAGATACTGCCAAATAGCTCTCCAAAGTTTCTTGTCCTTAGTGTGCACATGCGCGTACACACACACACACACACACACACACACACACACACGCAAATATTCTTTTTGCCACTTGGTGAAATCATGTAAGTTTTGGTAATAGGAGTACTTTAACTGATTTACAGTTTGACCTCAATTAAATGGTAGCTAAAATTTGCATTTACCCAAATAGAAGCATGAAGGAGTATTTTTTTGTTTGGTTAGGAATAAATTATCTTACTTTTTTCTTTTCTAAAATTTCTGTTAATATAACTTGGAAGTTAATGATTTAGATCAATTGCCTTTTTCCCTTATTGAAGATAAGTATCAGGAAGAAATGGAGAATATGATGTAGTTCTATAAAAAAGTGGAAGTTAAGTCAGTAAAAAAATAGTCATTCCATGCTATTTGTATATGGATTATATGATCCACACAAGTGGAAAGTATGCTTTTTCATGCATTTTGATGGACTTAAATTGAAATCAGAGTCAGGCATGGTGACACACTCCTATAATCCCAATACTTGGGAGGCTGAGCCAGAAGGATCACAGGTTTGAGACCAATTTCAGCAACTCATCTAGACTCTCAGCAACCTAGTGAGATCCTGTTTCAAAACATAAAATAAAAGGACTGGGAGTGTAACTCAGAGGTAGAATATCCCTGGGTTCAATTCCCAGTACCACAATAAGTAAATAAATAATAAATAAATAAATAAATAGTTATCAGGCCAATCTCATTTTCCTATTGATTTTGAGATATTTGGGATATTTGTTATAACACACTGGAAATATATTAAAGAGAGAATGGTTTTGCCATTAAAATGTCCTATTTTAGACTCTCTAATATCTAAACATCTGTCCAATTAGGTACTTGGACATAAAGTTATTTTGAGACCACTATCATTCTTTGAAATTAAATATGAATAGGTACATTGATTTGATGTTTTTGCCCCTTTCTTAATTCAGTTGAAATCACTATAATAGCACACTAAAACCTTGAACTATTCAGGATTGTGTACTCTTGTCTTACTGCTCTTTGTGTTCTCAGTGCTTAGTGCATTGAGGTGGTGTTAACCTTGTGCCCTGGAATGACTTGAGATGATGACACCTCTCTCCCTTCATTTTTGTGTGATATGAATAGTGCTTACTCCTTTTTCCCTAAAAATTGTCTCAATTCTGACAACAACATTTCTAATTACAAGTTACATTTGAAAATAATACCTATCATTAGTTGAATCCTTACTCTGTTCCAGATATTGGGCTGAATATTGACATGGTTCATTTTTAATATACATTGATTGGTGCATAATCTTACATAATGAATTTCAGAGTGATGGGGACCTACATGCACACAACCCTTTGTAAGATTTCCCCGGGATCCCACCCCATTCCCTCCCCTACCCTGTACATGATATTGAGATTCACATCAATAATTTTGTATATATACATAGCCATTTGAAGTGTTTTCTTCAACCATACAATGAGATACACAGTATTATTATTATACCATTTTACATAAGAAGACACATTTAGAGAGGGAAATTTGCCTGAATCACTGTCAGAGGCAGTTAAAGAAAGATGTCTTCAGCTCTACAGCCAACATCTTCCAGCTACTTTTAAAACAATCATCTTCCTTCACTGACTACTATAGATTGGATTTAATACGTCCCCCTAGACATTTATGGAGACAAGGCAACTATGTTGGGGGAAGAATTCAGTTGCTGAGGAAGGTTCCTGGGTCTGTGGCCTTAGGGATTATATATGGCCCCTCTTTCCCTTGCTCTCTCTCTTGTTTCTGGCCTCAGTGATGTAGGAGCAGAGTCCTTGTTCATGTTTTCTCCTCCTCCTCCCCCCCCTCCTCCTCCCCCCCCTCCTCCTCCAGCCATACCTTGAGCTCCGCAGACTTCACTAATCTTAACTCAACTCCTGATATCTTCAGAACTCTAAATTGTTGTTGTCAGGGTATTGGATTGCAGCAGTGAGAATGCTGCAAACAGTGACTGAAACATTGACTGAAAGAAAGGCATGGAAAAGCAGATCCTGGATAATCCCAATGTACTGTTTTGAAGAAAAGAGATGAAAAGATTTAAGAAGATGTAATTTTGATTATTCTTATGCCTTCCCTAGATCAATATATTCATGGTTTATTCATATCAAGAGACTTGTCTGTGAGGAAATGATGAATCTGCGTGTTTTTAGTAAGGTCCTTGTGTTTTTCTTTCTTTATGTTTTTCATTTTGAGAAAGTTTGTATGTTTAAATGTGAACACTTTAAGGCAGAAATCACTGCTCTTTAGAGTATAGTAAATGGCTTTTCCAATAGTTCCAATGGGTGCAGTAGGTTACTTAAATGGGCTGCAGATGTGTCTCTACAGTTTAAGAGCAAGAGGAGACTTGTAGCAAAGATATTACTAACCAGTATAGACAGGAAAAAGTACATTGGATGAAAATCTTCTAGTTTGATATATGAAAAACTATCTATTAGGTACATGATAAAATTTAAATCTGTGTTTCAAAATCATATTATTATCATTTTACAGCCCTAGGTCAAAATAATCAGACTGTGGGTGAATGAATACAATTACATAAAATAGTTTCTGTGTTATAGTCACAACCATAAAGGAGACATTTAAAATAAATCAGAGGATTTCTTGCCAAATACCACTCCATTCATGTAGCAACTTCTGGAGATATCTACTTAATAGTCTTTTAGTAAATGGAAAACTGCAGAACAAGAAGCTTTAAACTATCTTGTACTATTTTCAAATATAGACTTTCCTTAAAGCAAGGGATACATACTACATGTGAAACTTAGCAGATTTTGGAGCATTCCAGATATTTGTAAGGAAGGAAAACATAACACATGGATTCACAAAATGATTGACTTTTGTTTTGTTTTGTTTTGTTTTGTTTTTGGTTCTGGGGATTGAACTCAGAACCATTCTACCTCTGAGGTACACCCCCAGTCCTATTTTTTATTCTTTATTTTGAAACAGGGTTTCACTAAGTTGCAGAGGGCCTCACTAAGTAGCTGAAACTGGCCAAGAACTTGTGATCTTCCTGTCTCAGTCTCACAAGTGCTGAGATTACAAGCATACACTACTATGACCAGCTAATGATTGATTTTTTGATGATACACTTCATGATGGAACAAGGTAGGGCTCTCTTTAAAAAATTAGATACTTGTAAAAAATTATTCAGGAGCTCCTTCTTCAGGTGCTTGAAACAGTTACTAGATATCTCATTCTTACTTTTATGCTCAGAGTTTGAGCTACTATGCAATCTGTTCTTTTTCTTGGGAAAACATTGGTATGAGTACTCTAAAAACTTCTTCATTCATATGGCATATTATCAGGAGTTTATTCAAAATTTAAACACATTGAAATTGCACAGCTTATAAAATTAAAAAATGGCCTATATTTTTACCTGCAAATATTCTTGTTCTTTCTCTTTTGTCTGAAGATCATTTCATAATACTCCACTTGGCTACTTTGGGTGACATTTTACTGTTTCCAAAAAGATATTTTTAAATACATGTAACTCAGCCCTAGTCTTTTGGAAATTGGGGAGAAAAAATATAGATACAGATAATTAATACTGGAACTGAGCAATATAATAAATGGTATGCACATGTACTGAGTAGAAATAGCATAGGAATGTGTGTTTGTTAGAGTAAAAAAAATATGTTTATTACTGTTTAATAAGGTGGAAGGAACATGTCCATGTTTACCTAGTCATCTCTGGCTAGGTAGACAAATCACAGTATCTTTTTTGCTTTCTAGACTTTGTTCCTACTCTGCCTTTCTCTTTAATTCAGTCACTTCAAAGTATCTATCTTTTCAAAAAATTTGTATATATATGTGTGTGTGTGTGTGTGTGTGTGTGTTTCATTACTCTATATTCTCTGTAAAAAAAAAAAAGTCCCATTCCAAGCCTTGGTTACTTGATTACTGTAGCCAATCCAAAATATAGTGAAAAAAATATATAGTATAGTGAAAACAGCCTGGACAATAATAATATTTGTCATGTGTTCACAAGTTTGGAAGGAGAAACCACATTGTTTTCCAGTCAATTGTTTTTAATTATTTCTAGATATTTTATAGTTTTTTATTTACATCTAAGTTTTTGAATGTATACATGTTATTATTAAACTTTACTTAAATAAAGAGTTGTACAACCATCATAACTATATGATTCCAGAACATTTTTTCAGCACCTCCTCTTAGAAAACTTCAATACTGTTAACATTTACTCCTTATTTCCCTGCCCCCCTCACACATACAAACACAACACACAATTTGGCTTGTGTCTTACAGGAATTTCATGCAAGTGGAATTGTATAATCTGTGCCTTTTTGTGTCTTGTTTCTTTTTTCACTTAAAAATCTTTTATTGGTGCATTGCAATAACACATCGTAGTGAGACTCAAAATGATAAAACATACATGCACACATAACTTAGTGTACTTCCCTCCAAATCCCACTTTTCTGCTTCCTCTTCTCTCCCAATAGATGCTAGTGAGATTGGTAGTAAAACTTTTGTATGTGAACATAACATTATTTTTCTCATTTCTCCTTTTTAACCTCCCCACCTCCTACTCACAATCCCCTTCTACTTTTTACTGGTCTCTCTCAGTAGTTTTCTTTTACTCAAGAAGAGCACAAAAGAGTGTTGATAATTACCTGGGCTTCTGGGAATGTGTCATATAACACAAAATAATAAGTTGTATTAAATGTTCTACTATATAATATGTGCTGTATCATATTAAACACACACACATACACACACACACACACACACATACACACACACACATCTACACCATTGCTGTCTGAGTATTAGTAATTAAGGAGACTAACCAGTAGAATAGTGGGACGGGATGAGAGAGGGATGTCGGGTACGGAAAAGGAAGAACTGATGAAAGAAACATCTCAAATGATGCTGTGCCCATGTATATATAAAGTTAATCACTACTATTTTTACAACTATATATGGGGAGAGATGGATAGTATGGCAGGACTTGAAGGGAAGTGCACCAAGACCTGTGTACATGTTGGTTTGTATGACTTTGATCCTCATTATGAGGTATAATTGAAATGCCTCAATAAAAGTACTAAAAATAGTAAAAATTAAAAGTAAAAAGAATGGAGAAGATAGGACATGAAAAGGTAAACCTGCTGAGTGATCTAATTAGCAGAAACTTGATACATTTACTTTATGCCATTAGTCTCTCTCTCTCTCTCTCTTTTTTTTTTTTTTTTTGAATATACTCTTTAGACTTCCTCGATACACTCTCTATTCCCCTGGTATCACTTATATTAGAATGATTTAAAATAAAATGTGAAATATAAGACCATCTCATTTAGATTATTGTGTAAGTGATGTTGAATCCTTTCAACTGTAGTGAGTTGGATGAAGAGGAAATATAAATGAGTTAACAGATCACTTATGAGAGACCAGCCTTATGGGTAAATGATGATGTTCTGATATAAACAACTGTAAATCAGTCACGAACTAAATAGTCCCTCTGTTCTTTCTGTTATTAATACCCTATGTCATTTGTATTTTTGCATTAAGGATGCAAAGAAGTATCTGTAATCTAAATATTAGATGAGCTGGGGAGACTTTAAACTTTTTCTTCCCTACTATGCACAGAGCTCAGACCATATGTTATAAACAACTGGCTTGCAAGTCTCAGTACTGCTGCTAGTTGATTGTGATGGCAGACTAGGATGAGAGAGAGTCAAAACTTATTTTTAAATAATTTTTTTAATTAAAACAAAGTTTTGCTTGCCAGAAGGAAAGACAAATAAAAATGATGAGAACAGTGTTGATTTGGGGTATGTCCAGTTCAATTGTTAGTAATTTCTATATTTTTATAATTTATTTACAATGATCAGTTAATTACCTAAAAGAGCCCAGGGAGGAAGCAGAAAATATCCATTCTATACTAGTCTCAAAGAATTGGGACATGGGAGACCCACAGCCTCCTTGGAAGATGCAGTGCCAGGCTAGACCCTAGGTTTTCCCACATTCTTTGCATAATTTAATTGTGAGATTTTAGAGCCCTTCCCCCCTTTTTGTTTCATTTTCAAAACGCGTTTTAGAGATTTATGAGTATCTTTTAGCCACAAAGTTTTTAGATGGACTATGAAATTTAAAATGAAGGAAAGTTAAGGTTCATACTGATTCTGAGTTAGAGCTTCACAAATCAAGCACGTGCAGTTCTAAATCTGAGAAGCACTGACAGTGGGCTGAATGGCTGCTGCTGAGTTTGCTGCAGGCTAGTTTTTTATAACATGTTTACATCAGGCAATGGGAAATGGATCTGTCAGGTTGGAATGGTAGCTGAATTACAGAAAGAAGAGGAAAGAAAGAGAAATATTTACATTTGCTCCTTTATTTTTTATTTTGTTCTGCTTAAACTTATTTATTTATTTATTTATTTATTTATTTATTTATTTATTTATTTATTTATTTATTGCGGTACTGGGGCTTGAAGCCATGGGCATTCTACCTCCCAGCTACACCCCAAGTCCTACTTTTATTCTTTATTTATTTTTAATTGGTGCATTGTAATCATACATCTTTGTTAGGTACAAGCTGATAAAGGCATTCATGCGCACATCTCTCATTTAACTCTTCTCCAATTCTCGTCCCACTTCTTCCCTCTTCCTCCCTACTTCTCAAATTCAGTTTAATGATTGACTCTGATATGTTTGTGAAAGTACATCATGTGCATTAGGGGGTTTTCCTCCCCCCCCTCATTTTCAGTTAAGTCATCATTTTTGCTCATCTAAGGTTTCTCCTTCTTTGTCTAGAGTTCCTCTTATGTCCCACTTTCTCCCTAACTTCCGCATATTGACTGACTAATCTCACTTAGCATAATGTTTTCCAGTTCCATCCTTTTCCCTGCAAATGACATGATTTTGTTCTTCTTTATGACTGAGTACAATTCCATTGTGTACACATCCCATAGTTTTGTAATACATTCATCTGTTGATGGACATCTTTGCAGGTTCCATAGTTTGGCAATTGTGAATTGTGTGGCTATAAACATAAATATACATGCATCAGTCTGATAGTTTGCTTTCCATTCTTTTGGGAAGATACCCAGAAGTGGATCATATGGTAGGTTCATTCCAATTTATCTGAGGATCCTCCAAACTGTTTTCCAAAGTGGTTGCACTAATCTGCAATCCCACGAACAATGTATTAGGGTTCTCACTTCTCCACACCCTTGCCAGCATTTGTTGTTGTTTGTGTTTTGATGATAATCAACAAAACCAAAAGCTGGTTTCTTGAAAAAATAAACAAGGTAGATAAACTATTAGCCAACCTAACCAAAAGAAAGGAAGAATCAACCCAAATTACTAAAATAAGAGATGAAAAAGGTGATATTACCATTGACAGTGTGGAAATCCAGAGGATCATCAGAAACTATGTTGAAATACTATATTCCAACAAAATAGAAAATAGAGACCTCAGATAAAGGAAGAGACACCAGTGGAATGATGGAGGGAGTTTAGGGAAGACGGGAGTGGGGACAGAGATGTAACAAAGGTAATAGTCTAAATGGTGTTATGTATGTATGAAATTATCAATACCAATCTTAATGATATGTACTGGGAAGGGGTGGGAATCTGGGGGAAAACATATTGAATGTTGTGTGTATGCATATTCCTATCACTATACCTCAGTATGTTGTGTAATTGCAATGCACCAATAAAAGTATTAAAAATGAGGGAAACTCAATAGAAAAAATAAGAGAGAGGTTAAATTTGGTTTGGACATTGACAGATAAAGTGACAAAGGTGAAAGAGGAATTGAGTATGTTTAATAAAGTTAGTTATTGTGAAAAAAGACAATGACAAGGTTCAGGATCATGCATTTTTGGAACCTAAGAAGCTGGAAAGTTAATGGAATCAGGACACCAAAGAAAATAAGGTGAGATGGTAAGTAGGTGGAAATGGTAAATGGGATGTTTGAAATTGAGATCACAGTGTTGAAAACTATTTATAGTCATAAGGTTTGCTTGATTATAGGATTTACTTTTTGATTATAAGAAATGTTGGAGCCGGGCGTGGTGGGGCAAGCTTGTAATCCCAGCATTTGGGAGGCTGAGACCGGAGGATCCGGGTTTGCGACCAGCCTCAGCTACCTAGTGAGGCACTCCCCAACTTAGTGAGACTCGGTTTCAAAATAAAGAATAAAAAATAGGGTTGGGGGTATAGCTCGAAGGTAGAATGCACCTGAGTTCAATCCCCAGTTCCGCAAAAAAAAAAAAAAAAAGAAATGTTGGGTGAGGTGATAGAAGAGGATTGTTATTAAAGAGGAGGTCAAGAGGCTAGAGGTTTTGCAAGTCATATATACATGGATATTTTAATTACTAACAGTTATTGTAGCAATAGTGTTGAAAATAATGATAAAATCTAGTCTTGGAAGAGTGAAAGGAAGTCTCAAGGAATTGGAGGGACTATGTAGTTTGATGACATGTGTTTGATGATAAATTTAGGGAAGCAAAATTAAAGCTGCATGACAAATTGTTCCAAAATTTAGTGAATCAAAATAAGAACAGGAAGTCATTTTGTTCACAAATCTGCACTTTTGACAATATTGCATGGTCTGCTCATTTCTGCTCCATGTGTTGGAGGATGCTGATTGGCTTTCCAGAACAAGTCATAGGAAGCTTAGAAACCATGTTACTTTTCATGCCTATTGTGGAAGTTGCATGCCGTCATATCTGCATTTATTACTGGTCAACTCAAGTTCAAAGGATAAGGACATATATCCCACTCTTGATAAGAAGGACAACAACATTACATTGTAAGAAGAGGACACAAAATGGGAGCTCTGTGGCAGCCATTGTGGAAAATAAAATCTGCCACAGGGAGCATGGTCCATAACATGTGATGAAAAGCCAAGGAAAATGTCCTTTATATAGAAGACCTCTGGTAGGAAGGCATTTGAGAGAAATCACTACAACTGGGCAATTAGTGCCATTAAGAGAAATCCATGTGTTTGTTAGAGACCAAAGGAATATGACAAAAAAAAAAAAAAAGATTGAACATAAAAGAGAGTTTGCTGATAATTTGAAACAGAATCCCAACAGTAAATTTCCAGAAGTCATGGAAGTGAGGAAGATGGAATTAAAAAGGGGCGGGGAGATGCATAGAGTTACATAGAGAAGACATTTAAAAAGGTAAAACATAAAATGGGAGGTAATGTGTGACAGCATATCTGAAACATTATAAAAGCTTGATGTATAGCATTATACATTAATTTTTATTTTATGAATAAATGTCCAAAGTAGTAGAACCACAGATATCTTTAAATAATATAAAAAAGTGAAGATTTAAAACAGTCTAGAAAACTTTTAAAATTGTTCCACCAAAAATATGATTCATTGGAATTAGGAACCATTCCATTTTAATCTTTACATACTTAGTATAGATGAGGATTAATATACAGAAATAAAAGTATTTCTTAATATTTAAGTATTAAATGAAGAATTTCAAGAAATTTGGTTGCTTAAGAACCATATTTGTAACCTTCTATTACTTTAGATTATGGCTCTAAAATGTGGGTAGAGAAAACCCATATGACATACATAATCATAATAAATTCTCCCAAATGTCATATTTCCTAACCACAAATTGTTCCTATTGTCCAAACCACATAATAATTTTAGAATCCCTCTTTCTCTGCAGGCTTAGATCCAAATCTACATGGCATGCTTAATCATAGCACTTAAAGACTTTCCATTTTAGTAAACCGTCACACATCTGGCTTTTGAAAACTCAGTTATTTTCTCCAGATTTTGTCATCAGAATAATTTTTAATGTTTGCATATAGTATAGATTTAGAAAAGGTTAGTTATATTTAATTATGTTTCATGTTCATGTTGTCTTGTTAGATGTTTAATGATTTGTTAAGATTAGTATAAAACACTGTAGCTTTTGTAATTGAAATGTTGGTTAAATTTAATATTCTTTTTTTTCTTTTTGCGGTACTGGGAATTGAACCCAGGGGCATTCTAACTCTGAGCTACACCCCTAATCCTATTTTTTATTCTTTATTTTGAAACAGGGTCTCACTAAGTTGCGGAGGGCCTCACTAAATAGCTGAGGCTGGCCGTGAACCCAGATCCTCCGGTCTCAGCCTCCCAAGTACTGGGATTATAAGCGTGTACCATCATGCCCAGCTAAAATTAATGTTATCTTGACATTTATTTCTTCATATTAATTGTTGTAGGCACATTGATCACTATCAGTATTATGCTTAATGATATGTAAAATATTCCAATAGTAACTAGTGCTAATGATGGATATAGTACTTTTTTATTGAATCTGCCCACTTTTCGTATCTAAGTGATCATTTCTCTCTCATATTTAAAAAGCTATCAGGTAGACTTTTATGATCCCTTACTACCTCACACCATTAAGCATTTTTATATTTTGTTCTCATAATTACATCATATAGCACCTATCAAACTTCTTCCTTTCCCCCTTATACATACTTCTAACTAGCATGTCTGGCACATAGCACTTTGAAATTTTTTCAATAAATTCTTACATATTTTCATTTCTCTGCTTTTTATTTTCCAGTACATCTCTCTTCTGAGGGTTTCAGGTAAGAGTACATAGAACCCTACATGGTATGTCTTTTATCAAATAACATTATATAAATCAGTTTTTTAATGTAAGAGACATTGCTAAAAATCAAAAGTATTGGTCTGGGATAACAAGTAATGTTCTATGCAATTAAAGTGACTGCCTGAAAAGTGGTCTATTAATTATACACAGTGTCGAATAAGATTTATACAACTTATAAGTACTTATGTAGCATTTACAATTAGGTTACCTCTTCCATTGTATTCTTTTTTTTTTTTTTTTTTTTTTTTTTGCGGTAGGGATTGAACTCAGGGGCTTTCTACCTCCGAGCTACACCCCCAGCCCTATTTTTTATTCTTTATTTTGAAACCGGGTCTGGCTAAGTTGTGGAGTGCCTCACTAGGTAACTGATGCTGGCCTCGAACGAACCCGGATCCTCCGCTCTCAGCCTCCCGAATGCTGGGATTACAAGCGTGCATCACCACGCCCGGCTTCTTCCATTGTATTCTAAGTTTACAATTTCTATAGAATTGCGGATATAGAGTGAACACATATTAAATGATTAAATGATTCTCAGTGTTGTATTTAGAAATACATACACACACAAACATATACAAATACTGTGTCTTACATGAAAAATTGAAATTTTTGGAATTTAAAGTTTTACAAATTTAATTTGATTTAGTCTCATTCATTGATGAAATCCATTACCATACAAATATTTCTAAGAGATAAGTGATTACAACTATATAGTAAAAAATGCCTTTTATTAATTATTTTAACACTGATGCTGTGTTAACCTTTGCATAAGAGGTGTTCTTGACACACTGTAGTAAGAGCTCAGAGATCATGTAAAGATAATTCTTAAAAATGTTTAAGTAAAACAATATCACCCAAACAAATAAACACAACCTTTCCCCTCTTTCCTATCCTCCATGTTTCTTTGCATAAAGCTGCATTAGTCAACTTTATTTTTTTGAGATAGTCTCTTGAAATTTTAAATTCTAATGAGCATTTTGAATGTTTTTATACCAATTCTAGACTTATTTTCAGCCATGTCCATAGGGTGGTAAACATCTGTGTCCTGAACAGATAACACTGAGATATTTGTGGTGGCAGTTATAACCAAAGAGGTAAAAGCTGTCCAAAAAACATGCTTTAATTGCCATGTGGCTCTATGAGGTCCATTTTAGTCTTAAAATGAGTTATCTTCCCTTTGAGAATAATTTAATAGTGTTTTTGGTAGACCAGAATGTTGATGTTGGGGGTGAAAATTCTAGTCTTGAGTTTCTGTGTCAGTCTAGGCAGGTTATTTTGTCTTTGTCTTGATTAAATAAAGTCCTGAAATTTATTTAATAATTTAGATTTAGGTCCATATTTATGAACTCTGTCTTGTATTCTCACTTAAGTGTTAGTGTACTTGCTACAAGGGTGGAAAAAGGGGGATGGGAGGAATTACTGATGAGCATTATATACAATTTAAGTATGTGTGTGCATTATGTCAGGCATGTACAGTCACCTCCAAGGTCATTTCTGGTTCTACAGTTCTGTGATTGTGAGCTACAATCTCTTTTGAATTAAAGTGGACAGACACTGAGGCAGATAAAACTCAATGGCCACTGGCATATTGATTAGAATAATTATAACAGTTTTAAAGAAAGAGCTATCATTTATGGAGTGCTTACTTTCTACTAGGCATTTCATATATAGTATGCATGCATATGTAAAAATGTATTTATATGTCATATATGTATTATTTATAAGAAACATATATTCTAGTTAAACCTTACAGAAGACAGTGTGGGGCTACATGGACTATAATAGAGTTAGCATGGTGGAAAACACAGTAATGAGAATAAAGTAACAAAGGTTGTGGCAGTTGGAGTATGATGAATCATTTGAGATTGCATAGGATATACTTGAAGGGTTCTACACAAAGTTAAATCCTTGAAAAGAAGTTATTGACAGCATGGCATTGATGAGAGGCCTTAGCTATAATAACAAATACAATACCAGATACACCTGTGTACAACTTCTAGATTATCCACTTAATTGGTTTTATGAATATAGGTATGATAGCCAGGTGTGGTGCCACATGCTTATAATTCCAGAACTTGGGAGACTGAGATAGGAGGATTGCAGATTCAAGGACAGCCTCAGTAAGCAGTGAGACTCCGATCAACCAAGAACCTAGGAAGATCCTGTTTCCAAATAAAAATAAAATAGTGCTAGGGGTGTAGCATGGAGGTAGAATGTCCCCAGTTCAATCCCCAGTGCCATACACACACATACACACACACACACACACACACACACACACACACACACAGAATATATGCATGTTGTATCTATGAAAATATTAATATTATTAACTTAAGACTCTTGTTATGCTAATGAAATGATCCTAATCTGTGCAGAGTTTCTTTCACTGACCAGCATAGGTGGACATGCTGAATAAGCTTCAGTTTGTTTTATTAGTGTGGCTACTGTTACCACTTTCTTTTTGTCATGTGGTCACAAAAGAGGAAATATTTTGAGAAATAGTGACAGAATGTTAATAATAAAATAACAATGGATAAAGAACAAGCTTTAAAAAATAAATTGAGTTAAGACTATATATAACCTTAAAGTCTAAGTTTTTATATTACAAAATCAGGAACCTGCTTTCTAATCATCCCTAAGATCAGCCATTTAAAGTTATTACTTTTCTGGCTTCCCTTTTCTTCCTCCTCTGGCCTCTGGAAGAAAAAAAAAAAAAAGTCAAGACCCATTCTGGTTTTTAAATTGAGATTGCCAGATACTTAGGATAGAAAAATAAACTCTGGGGATTACTGAACAATTCTAAAGCACTGATCGTATTAAACAAAAAAGAAAAAGTAAGTTAACTAAACATTGATAAATACAAATAATATAAATTGTAATGCTATGAAATATATTTTAGTTTGCCTGAGTTTATTTAGAAATCAAGTGTTATTGAAGGATAGTTTTTACCAAGTTATTTTGAGTATGAATCTTCCACTGTGGATAAAGATAGACAGTTGAAATGTTTAATTTGAGACCCAGGAGGACACTAGCACACTGAAAATTATTAGCAAGTAGATGACTACTTTTATGAAATGAACTACATTAGCCAGGTGGTTTTTTTTTTTTTTTTTTTTTTTTTGTGGTACTGGGGATTGAACTCAGAGGCATTCTACCTCCGAGCTACACCCCCAGCCCTATTTTTTATTCTTTATTTTGAAACCGGGTCTCACTAAGTTGCGGAGTGCCTCACTAGGTAGCTGAGGCTGGCCTCGAACCCGGATCCTCCGGTCTCAGCCTCCCGAATGCTGGGATTACAAG